>CAIGRF010090590.1:0-16685 GCA_903798235.1 Fraxinus ornus
TAGGGAATGGTGTAATTTCCACAATAATGAATCACCTCACCACATTCATGTGGTCTACAACCATGCGACGTACGAAAAAAAAATCTAACATAAATTGACACGAATTCTTTGGACAAAAACACAGAAAATAAAATATAGGATAAAACGAAACGCACAAGAAAATTCAGTGTTTGCGGATAATTAACGGTCAAAACAAATAGCCTCCGGCAAATCCAACGGCTCAAATCTTCCTTCTCCATTCCACCACCACAATCTCTGCTTCTCTGAACGAATCCATCCACTCAAAATCTATGTATCTGTATATATGATTCTGTGCGCTCAATTTGATTTTCTTTATGAAGCTTTTTCTTCATAAATTATGGCCACAATTGAACCCTTGCCTCCAATAATTAACAAACAGTTTACCATGTATACTTACCACAATCCCTATTATTTATACAGATACAGCTTCTTCTGCAATCGGTATAGAGCTTTACATGCAAATCCCTGTCGTTTAGTTCACAATTCCTCGTCGTTTAGGTTACAACCTAGGGTTTCCAAGTTTCATCTTTGGTCAGGATTTTTGTCGAATAGTAATAAGCGATACTTTGATTACACGAAAATTTATGCTAATAGTTCTTGTGAACATGATACTGATTCCACGGACAAGGCTGAATCCCAGGGGCAAGAAAACCAGGAATCTTCGGGTTCGAGACCGGGTTCAGGCAGGAAGAAGGAGGAGGGGAAGAATAATTGGCGGTGGTTAAAGGGGAATAAACAATGGCGATGGCAACCTATAATTCAAGCGCAAGAGATTGGTGTTTTGCTTGTACAGTTAGCGATAGTGATGTTTGTGATGAGGTTGCTTCGGCCTGGGATTCCATTGCCTGGTTCCGATCCTCGGACTATTACAACGTTTGTGAGCGTTTCATACAGTGAGTTTCTGAATAAGATAAATAGCAACCAGGTGCAGAAAGTGGAGGTTGATGGGGTCCACATCATGTTTAAGTTGAAAAAGGATGCCATGAATACTGGAAGTATGGATAGTAGTGATGAGCTGAATAGTAAGTTTCAGGACTCAGATTCTTTGTTAAGGAGTGTGAACCCCACGAAGAGGATTGTGTACACAACAACAAGGCCAAGCGACATCAAAACGCCGTATGAGAAGATGGTTGAGAATGATGTAGAGTTTGGTTCCCCTGATAAGAGGTCTGGAGGGTTCTTGAATTCTGCATTGGTGAGTTATTATTACTCTTTTTGATTTCTGGTAATTTGCCTGTTAACCGATTTATATTTATGAAGTTAAGTTTTTTTTTTTTTTTGCATTTCTATAAAGATCTCAGTCTTTATTTATCTATGAATTAGGGCATGGCAAGCCTATGCATTACTACTTGTAAGTATAAAGTTTGGTTCTTTTGCTTGTTCTTATGTTTTTCAATGCTATGAACTAAACAATTTGGTGAATTTACATTTATTACAGATGTAGCAAAAAATTGTGATGGGTCATAATATTGTAAACTGTTTTGCGTTTGGTCTATTACTTTCAGTACTGAATTTTGCGTTTGGTTAGGATCACTTAGCTGTTAAGAATTTCCCTGATTCACTTAGTAGGAAAGTATCCCTGAATTAGTTGCTTTCCTACCCTAGTTTTCTAATAATACATTAAATCTTACCGTGATAGTAATTTTACTAATGCAATATCGTTCTCGGACTTTTGTTTGGTTTGGCCTTCACCCCAGACCAGTAATCACGATTCTTCCCTTGATAAAACTAAGACCTTGTTCTCTCTGCTATCACATTAATATACACAAAATCTTCTCTTCTCAAATCACCCGATGTAATTGTGTTTTGATTGAGCATTTTACACCAGTATCATCTTTTTTCCATCTTCCCAATCATCTTGCTTGTTTCTTTCTTGGTTAGTCGTCAACAAGTGCTTCTTTACCATTTAAAGGAGATAATCATTTCTTACTGCTTCACTCGTTTTTTTTCTTTTATCTTAAATTGTCATTGGTAGTCGCTCATTTTTTACCTTAACATCCTCATTTCAGCCATACTATTTTGCTTATAGGTGGTATATTTATTGCCCACCACTCCCTAGCACAAATGTTCTTACTTCTCATTTATTTCTGCTTGTTGGTCACATTGTGCCCTCTACTAGCCTGGTCATATGAATCTCATGAATATCCTCATTTTATTCTTTCTGGTGATGGATGTCTTATCCTACACACAGCAACTGTGGCTTATAGTTTTTTGAATTTCAATATTAAACCATATCTATTATATATTTCAAGTCAACTACAGCCTATACATTCATCATTCAACCTTGACCTACTAATCTTTGTCTGTTTTCAATGTGCTCAAACTATCTTGCTTTTTTTTCTTTACCGTCAACTAGTGCTTCTTTACCATTTAGGAAGATGGCATTTGTTACTTAGTCCTTGCACATTTATATTCTCGTGAATGGTGAGCAGTAATGTTTTGGCTATACATGTTGTATCTTAGTTTCCCATGATTCGACACCATCAATGCGCCTATTCACGCTGCAGATCTCAATTTTAACTTAACCTGTCAACTGCACTATGCCTTCTACTTGGAGCTTGTTTGACCAACTGCTGAACAATTTGTAAGCTGTTGCATTGTGTGGGTAAAATTTCTTGGTTAGAGATTATAAGCCCCGAAGATAAGCTCTTCAGGAAATAAATAAAAAGACGCGGATGTATTTTTATCATCTTATAGACTTCTCTTGTTCGACCAATTAAATACTTCGCTTTTAAATGCCACACATTAGTCCAATCGAACCCCTTGCCATCCACACTGCTCCCTCCATCTCTGGTGGACCGTCAGCCCCACTTTTGACACCCCATTCTCTCCTCTAGTTACCCTTACCTTCTCATCATTCTTTCAAATAAAATCTGCATACAGCAGCCACCCAAACTCCGTTCCCACCCTAGCCCATTCCATCTATCAGACAAACTAGACATTCACATTGGACGAAAGATTAAGGAGTAGATTGCAATTTATTTTGATTGATTTTCTTTATTTTATTTCCATAGTTATTAGTTTTAAATAAAATATTTTTTCAATTATAATCGTTGATGTATTGGTCTATATTGAAATTCTCCAAATTCTCCTCTTCTCTGTTTCTCTGTTTCCCTGTGTTTGTCTTGCTCATTCAGCATCAAATGATATATTTTTGTTTGTCTTCTCATTCCGTGAACAAATTCACTGTCAGAAGCTACAACTTGCAGTGTTCTTTGCCCCAAAGAACATTGAGATTCTTTACATTAATTTTATCAAAAGAAGAGTCTAGTTATTGTTCGTTAAAGAGAAGAGTCTTCTTATTATTTGTCAGAAAAAGAGTCATTAGTGGGATAAGAAAAGAGTCAACCACATAAGAATCTAAATATGACAGCCCAAACAGCCAAGCCAACCACTAAAAAGCTTCAAGGGTTCTTTTAGCACATGCACAACTCATGGAACCACATAGAGTTGCGCATAATATTATGTGACACTATTAGGCAACACTATCCACATTATCGTCGGACTTGAACTCAAATGATCTACAACCTCGAGACATCACCAACTCCCAACTACCATTTAAAACCACCACAGGGGTCGCTGTTACCAAACTTGTTTGTTTTGTTAATCTACTTATTTCTGTAGATCATCATTGGCACCACTAGATTCAGGTTGTTGTGATTATATGAAAGTCTTGAGATAACTAATAAATTTGTATTTGCTCTTAATTTGTAGATCATCATTGGCACCACTAGATTCAGGTTGTTGTGATAAAAGTTGTAAGTTTCGAGCAAATTAAGGATAACCATCCTAATTGTCCAGATTTTTGTGTCATTCTTAAAGGCCTCTTATGTAGTCGAAATAGAGAGCATGTAAACTTTCTTATTTGCGATGGTTATTTTTTCAATGAAATTAATACACACTCCTTGTAATTTGTTTAATAGTATGAGAACTGCATGTTGGGGACTTAGTCGGACATTTTATCAGGGATAAAACAATAGGCTGTGATTACCACTNGTTGTGATTATATGAAAGTCTTGAGATAACTAATAAATTTGTATATGCTCTTAATTTGTAGATCATCATTGGCACCACTAGATTCAGGTTGTTGTGATAAAAGTTGTAAGTTTCGAGCAAATTAAGGATAACCATCCTAATTGTCCAGATTTTTGTGTCATTCTTAAAGGCCTCTTATGTAGTCGAAATAGAGAGCATGCAAACTTTCTTATTTGCGATGGTTATTTTTTCAATGAAATTAATACACACTCCTTGTAATTTGTTTAATAGTATGAGAACTGCATGTTGGGGACTTAGTCGGACATTTTATCAGGGATAAAACAATAGGCTGTGATTACCACTGACACTCAGAGTGTGGATTTGATGTGCTTTAAAACTTGATAGTGTTGACCAACTCCATTCCCATTTCTTTGTTTTGCAGATAGCCTTATTCTATGTTGCAGTGCTTGCAGGTCTTCTTCATCGGTTTCCTGTAAGCTTTTCTCAGGTATGAACCATTACACTGTGTTTGCTTCTGAAAGCAGATGTTTTGGTACATGTAATTGCTTGCAATATACAGAATTCACCAGGACAGCTTAGAAATCGCAAGACTGGGGGTTCAGGTGCAGCCAAAGTGTCTGAACAAGGGGAAACTGTTACTTTTGCCGATGTTGCTGGTGTTGATGAGGCCAAGGAGGAGCTAGAAGAAATTGTGGTATGTTGTGTTCCTCAAGATTTTTGTATTACTTACACAATGAGATTGTAGTTCTTTACATTTGGAGAGACATTTCTCATTCAGGAATTTCTTAAGAACCCAGACAGGTATATGAGACTTGGTGCACGCCCTCCTCGAGGTGTTCTTTTGGTAAGTTAAGTCCTCAACCAAGTAGGGGTTAAAGATCTAGTGTTCGGAATCACATATAAGTACACTGTTATTGCCTGCTATTCACACTCAATATTGCCTGGAGATAACTGATGGTCTGCTAAAAAAGAGGATCTTTTATATTAATGCTCAATATGCTTTCGAAATACTCAAAAGATATGATCAACACGGTTAACCTGATTTCATCAGATTTATGATAAAATATACATAAAATTAACCCTAATATTTTGCTGAAGTCCTGTTTCTTCTATCTACATTGACTTGTATATACTCTTGTCTGTTTTAGTTTGTTTCCAGACTATTATTGAAATATCATTGTACTTACAGCATCATCTTACAGGTGGGTCTCCCTGGGACAGGTAAGACACTTCTAGCAAAGGCTGTTGCTGGGGAAGCTGAAGTTCCCTTCATCAGCTGTTCAGCAAGTGAGTTCGTTGAGTTGTATGTTGGCATGGGAGCATCTCGTGTCAGAGACCTTTTTTCTCGAGCAAAGAAGGAGGCCCCATCAATAATATTCATAGATGAGGTTCCTCTTCATCCTCCCCTCTTTCCTACTGGAAATTCTTGTCCAATCTCTGAGGCATCTGGTGAATAATCTTTCACAATGTTCTGAATTAGCGTTCCTGAATGTGTAGATAGATGCTGTAGCTAAGAGCCGTGACGGTAAATTTCGCATTGTCAGCAATGATGAGCGAGAACAAACCTTAAATCAGTTGCTCACTGTAAGGTTTTTGGAAATTAATATTATTTTCTTGTTCACGACATATTTGGCTTACCCAGGAAAGATAAATGTACTAGAAAATATTCTGCAGGAGATGGATGGATTTGACATATTCATAGATGAGGTTCCTCTTCATCCTCCCCTCTTTCCTACTGGAAATTCTTGTCCAATCTCTGAGGCATCTGGTGAATAATCTTTCACAATGTTCTGAATTAGCGTTCCTGAATGTGTAGATAGATGCTGTGGCTAAGAGCCGTGACGGTAAATTTCGCATTGTCAGCAATGATGAGCGGGAACAAACCTTAAATCAGTTGCTCACTGTAAGGTTTTTGGAAATTAATATTATTTTCTTGTTCACGACATATTTGGCTTACCCAGGAAAGATAAATGTACTAGAAAATATTCTGCAGGAGATGGATGGATTTGACAGCAATTCGGCTGTAATTGTCCTTGGGGCTACTAATAGGGAAGACGTTTTAGACCCAGCCCTACGTAGACCTGGAAGATTTGACCGAGTGGTTGCGGTTGGTGTGCTAATTTGAAATTTTCCTTTATGAGTGATGAAAGTTGAAGATAACAACTTTTTGTGCTTTAGGGCCTATTCGGTTCCAATTAAAATCCAATTAAAATTGAAAATATAGCCGTTATTGGGTCCCATTCGTCTAATAAAAGTCAACAATAACGCTAGTTTTTTAATTTTAATCTGATTTTAATATCGGTAAATATCTACCAAACACCCCTCTTAGTAGCTTTCTTGTAATAAGTTGCACAATATTTGGTCTTTAGGTGGAAACACCTGATCGGACTGGAAGGGAAGCCATTTTGAAAGTACATGTTTCCAAGAAAGAACTTCCTCTTGGGAAGGATGTTGATCTGGGTGAAGTCGCCTCTATGACAACTAGTTTCACAGGGTAGTTATTCTCCATCCTCAACTTATGACGGATTGATTTTGACCTTAACTAACATTTTAAATTGTTTTTCTCTTTCTGATTTTGGATATTATGCAGGGCAGATCTGGCCAATTTGGTTAATGAAGCTGCATTGTTGGCTGGAAGGCAAAGTAAACTTCTTGTGGAGAAAATTGACTTTATCCTAGCTGTAGAGCGATCGATAGCGGTATAAGATGCACACTATTTTTTTTTTCTGTTCTGAGATATGTCATTGTATCTTTACTGTATTGGTAACCGACCCCATTGGTGATTTTAGTTAGGAACCGAAAGACTCATGATTATCAAGTGTTATCTAAAATTGTTCAGGCGAAACCTTGTTTCATACATGACTTACTGAACATTATAGTTAGTGTTATTAGGCACATCATCTAGTTTTCTCATTGGGCAGGGTATTCTTCAGGGATAGTTATCATGCATGTGGTCTATGCACTCTGCAAAGGAGATGAGATCCATGTCTAGATGCATAAAAAATTGTATACCTTTGATTGGCAGCTTAATATCATTGAGTTGATTTCTATATTCCAAAACGTGCAACCCTTTTCCTGACTTTTTATAAATTCTTGAGTTTAGAGCTTTTATTATCATGTGTAGTGTGAGTTCAATAAGTTTTGTTCATTGAGTTTTCTTTTAGATTTAGAAGTCTGGTAGATATGAGTCTTTTGCTTATTTCCTTTGATTTTCGTTAGTTTATACGTTGTGCTTCTTTTCTTGCTTGGTGGAAAATGGATATTATAGAATTTGAAACCCTGTTTTCGCTGTTCTATAAGGAATAAAGAAAAAGGATTCTTAGATAAAGGCTTGAGGTAGAGAGGCATATAAACAATGGACATCAAAATTTACTTGGTGGACTGTGTGCTACCTACACGCTTTGACATATTCCTCACTTGGACATAGTTGACCCCGAGGGTATAAATATATATATATTTTTTATTTTTATTTAATTTATATTGCAGGGGATTGAAAAGAAGACGACCAAGCTGCCGGGTAGTGAGAAAGCTGTTGTTGCTCGGCATGAAGCTGGTCATGCAGTAGTGGGAACTGCTGTTGCCAATCTTCTTTCTGGTCAGCCACGTGTTGAGGTAATAGTACCAAAGTTAATTGATTCTTTTCTTTTCCCTTTTTTTTTCGGGGGTTATTTTCAAATTTATTGTTATGGCCTTTGGATTAGGTCAATGTGAAGAGTTTTCTTCGTCACTCTTCTCTAACTCCAACTTATAGGCTTTCCTTAACGAAGGTCTTCGATACTTTTCTTTTCGTTTTTCCCTTTATTAAGAAGTGTCATTAAAAGAGTTGGTCTTTCTTCATTTACAAGGTGTATAACCTATCCAAGAATTCCATCCACTCATTTATGCAATAGGATTGGTGTGTGCATTTAAAAAATTAAGAAGACAAGTACATGGCTATCATTATAGCCGTTTTTTGCTTCATCTCTGTGAGTTACAAATGCACATATTTTTATTACCCTCACTTGTCAGTATGACATTCTTAGTCTTTACTGACTGTACGTCTTAAAAAATGATATACTATATGAAGGAAAATGCTACTGCTTGACAATATTTTTTTAATGGAAATATAAAGGAGTAAGACATTCTTAGTCTTTACTGATTGTACGTCTTAAAAAAAGATATATTATATGAAGGAAAATGCTACTGCTTGACAATATTTTTTTAATGGAAATATAAAGGTAAGGCAATGCATTTCAGTGTCACATGTACTTTAGTTTTCCCTTTCAGCGTCTAGAGTCTTGATGGATCGAAGATCATCATTATTACTAAAAATTGTATTTGATTGCATATGAAACAATTTTGGAGTTTTTCATTTAAAAATCAAGTAAAATTCTAAATGCTTATGGAATTTATTGTGCAGTATGAATCTGCATATATGGTGCGAACTGCGATACAATGCTCAGTCATATTTCTTTTTTCCTTTCAGAAGCTTAGCATATTACCAAGATCTAGAGGGGCCCTGGGATTTACTTACAGTCCCCCAACCAATGAAGATAGGTATTTGCTCTTCATCGATGAGTTGCGAGGGCGCCTTGTTACTCTTCTCGGGGGGCGTGCAGCGGAAGAAGTTATTTACTCTGGACGTGTATCAACAGGTGCACTTGATGATATACGGCGGGCAACAGACATAGCCTACAAGGCAGTGGCTGAATATGGCCTTAATGAAACCATAGGCCCCATTTCATTAGCTACTCTTTCTGGTGGTGGATTGGATGAATCTGGGGGATCTACACTTTGGAGAAGGGATAATGTAATTTTCTTATGTCTCTTCATTTAGGCCTATACTTCTATTTTACAATTCTGAATTTGTACCATGAATCTGTACTGATTGTAAGTTTAACTTGATAGGGGCACCTTGTTGATCTTGTTCAGATGGAGGTTAAAGCCTTGCTGCAATCAGCTCTTGATGTAGCGGTCTCCGTTGTTTGTGCCAATCACAATGTTCTGGAGGGTCTTGGGGCACATTTGGAAGGTAATTCATAAACTACAAGTTGATTGATTTACTTGCATCTTTGTGATACTTATATGAGGAAAGACGATAAATACAAATACCAGGGACCTAACAAAGTATTTTTATATCCATAAGATCCAGAAGAGATGGTAAACGACTAAATGGACAATCTTTTAATGATGTTTTTGATAATATTATGAAAGTAGACCAAAATACATTGTTCGAAACATGTAATTAAGATTCAGAACTCTTAAAGAATTTGCTTGAACAGAATCTGTGCAAACTGGCCTTATTTTTCATATCAATTCTCATTCCTGCCTCCTTAAAGATAAATGAAATAAACGACCTCTTCTGTGCCCTCCTTAGACCCACTCGAACAAGGACAAATTTTGTCTTTAATACTGAGATTGACTAAGAACTAAAGTTAGTGCAATATTATGTTTCCTGTATTTGGGAAAACCAAACTCAGTACAGTCCTGGGAATGCTAGACATTTGGTAGTTTCTCCTCCAACCAGGATAAAAATCCGTAATTCAGATAATTGCAATTCCAGTAACTCTAAAAGAACTTACATGTTCAACGCACATCATAGAAAAAAAATCAGTTAAAAAAAGTTAAAAAACTTTGATTCCCGTTTATTGCTATGACTTCCCCTTTATATTTGTTTACAGTTTGTAGTTTTCTGAAGAGAGAGAGAGTGGAGGCGGCATATTAATTCTTGTAATAGATTTGCATTTGTTTTCTAATCTTTTGGTCTGAGGCAACATTTTCCCCTGGTGCAAATGGGGATTTTAATAGTCGGGTTCTATCAGCCTTTTTCCATTTAGAATTATATATTTTCAAAAATGATTATGATATTTGGCAACAATGTATTGTAGAAAAAGAGAAAGTAGAAGGTGAAGAACTGCAAGAATGGTTGAAATTGGTGGTTGCTCCATCACAGCTTACCTTCTTCATTAGAGGAAAGCAAGGTTCTCTTCTCCCATTGCCAACAGGTTCCAGTTGACAAACAATGTGTGCTGTGTACATGTTTTCTTAACAAGATATTTGATAGAACTATCCACTTTTGACACCCATTTCACCAGTGGAATTACAAGGAAGCCACTTCTTTTCTTGCTAAGTATTTGACTCGACATGCATCGTGTTTATTTGCCTAATGGTACAGCGTCTTGCTTTTGGAACCTTGTACATATATTCAATATGATCATAATGAAGTATAAAAAAACTCACATTATAGGGTGGTGCAAATGCAAGATTTTAAGAGATAGGGAGAAGTGTTTCTGGACATCATAGGGTCGAAAAGAAAGATGTGATCATAGTTTGTAAGTGAAATTGTCTCATGGTGACAATTACTGTTCTGTTATTTTGTTGCTGTAAATTTGGAAATTATTTTGTTGAACAAAATTGCCCATTAATTCATATATTGTCAACAATATGCAATATTTCCGCTCACGGCAGCATTGTGTGGACATCTTCTGAGTACCCTTAGCAATAGAAATTGTGCTGCAGACCACGACGATCCGACAGGAAGATTTGCGATCCTAAGAGTCAGGCTCAGTATTTGAAGCCTTGAATTGGCTATTGTCCGTGGGCTAGAGTACTTGGGTTGTAACTCTCCCTAGGGGGTATGGCAGAATTGACGAAGTCCAATACCTGGCAAGATTCACTGGATTTGTGAAAGATTGGTTTCGTTTCACATGTTGCATAACCTTATCTCCGATATATGTGCATGTGACTGTCCAATGAGTCGAACATAGGGGAATGAACTATTTGAGTGCATCAGCTTATGCGCATGCACCTCCATGAGATCTGTGATTTCATAGCTTCTTTTGTTTCTCCACTCTCACATCCTCATTGGTACACTGTATTGGATGGTAATGATTAAAATAATGAAAAATATTTAAGTTGTTTTTTTAGTCGGATCATAAACGGTAGATGTGACAGACAGAGTAGAACCAAGAAGTTATGGCAACTGATACTTTGAAGGGGCTAAAATATCAACAATCTATAGATTTCTAAAGTGACAACTCTGGACTGTCCTAAGTGAATAGGCCAACTATGGTTACGTACTCCTGTTTCTAGCTATCAATCAAGAATTTCTGGGTTTTTGGTTTTGGGTGGGGAAGAAGATGTTTTGGGGAGGGGGGATGGTGGAGGTGGGATTGGGATGGGGATTGGGATTGGGGAAGAAATTAAAAGTTCCAAGGTTTAAGATTGTAGGTTGGTACAAATAAAATGTTTGGATGTATAATAATTTGTAAAAAGGTAAAAAGTTTGAGACTACTCTTGCAATTATTCCTTTTTATTTTGAATCAATTTTACTGTTTTTAACTCCTAGATTAACGGGATTGGACGGTAAGAGGTGAATCGCACTTCAATGTTTTACACGCAGAGGATTTTTTTTTGTCAATTTAAAAAAGTGGGGGTATTTAACAATAGGTCCATATGTTGGGAGTCTTACGGCAAAGCCCCGTGACCCCAAGTCTTTATTTTATTAAAACATTTTTAAAATTGTGTAAAATTAATAAATGAAGACATTTGTTTTTCAGAAATTTTAAAAATAAAAGAATATTCTTCATCCTGAAGTAGATGAATAATAATAATTCTCATTTAAACAAGACGTTCGGCAATGTCTGACCCACCCCACCTCCACCATGCCTACCGCTCCGGCGACTATTTCGGTGACCGTTTCGTCGTCGATTTATTCCGACGAATGCTCTGATTCCGACAATTGTTCCAACTCCGGCGAATATTCCGACAATAACTCCGCCATATTTTTTTTGTACAGTTGACATGATTTTTGACATCTTGATTGTTGCTTATGACTAGTAATATAAAATGTAACCTGTAAATTTGAACCGTGACTCTACAAACACATGTGACCTATTAATATTGATTTGTGACCTAAAAAAAATGACTGTGACTTGCGAACTCAAACATGTGATAATGATCTATGACCTCATGTGACAATTAATTAGCCACATTTAACTATCAAATTAATTGATCATACTGATCCGTGACCCGTCTATATTGAATTGTGACATATACAAAATAACTGTGACTTGTGATCTCAAACCTGTGACCTTAGCAACTCATTTATTCATTGCAAATCAATCACAATTTATCAAATTATTGGTCACAATTTAATTTATGGTCACAAATCAAGAATTTTATAAGTATTTCTCGATCACAAATAAATTATAGGCTTATCCATCGATCACAAAATCAACATTTTTAATGGTCACAACTCGATTACAACTTAATAAATTGTGAGTATCAATAGTCACATTATATGCATCGATGATAAATCCAGTCTCCGTTGTTTGTGCCAATCACACTGTTTTGGAGGGTCTTGGGGCACATTTGGAAGGTAATTCATAAATTACTATATGACTAGTTACTTGCATCTTGGTGATATTTACATGGGGAAAGAAAAAAAAAATACAAATATCAAGGACCTAACAAAATTATTATCTCAACAAGATCCAGGGTAAATGACTGAACGCCCCCAACCTCTGAACGATGTTTTTGATAAATTATGAAAGTAGACCAAAATACATTGCTTGAAACATGCATCTAACTAAGATCCAGAACACTGAAGATCTTTGCTTTAACAGCATCAGTGCGAAGTGACCTTATTTTTCATATCAATTCTCATTCCCGTCTCCCTAAAGATAAATAAATAAATACTACATAACCTCCTCTGCGCCATCCTTAAACCCATTCAAACAAGGACAATTTTTGTTTTAGTACTGATATTCACTAAGAACAACTATTTATGCAATATAATGATCCTGTTTTTGGGGAAAAACCAATCTCAGTTATGTTCAGTTCAGGGAATGCTAGGCATTTTGTAATTTCTCCTCCAACCAGGATAAACGATCCATTATTCAGATAACTACAATTCTGATAACTATAATTGCAAAGACTTCCCCTTTATATTGGTTTACAGTTTGTAGTGTCTAGAAGAGAGAGAGGATGGTGGGGCATATTAATTGTTTTAAAAGATTTGCATTTATTTTCTAATCTTTATGTCTGAGGCAACATTTTCCCCTGACGGAGTATTGGGGATTCGATTGGTATCTATTTTACTTTTGGGTTTTTAAATATGAAAAAAAATAATTTCGAATGATTATGATATTTTGCAACAATATATTGTAGAAAAAGAGAAAGTAGAAGGTGAAGAACTGCAAGAATGGTTGAAATTGGTTGTTGCTCCATCAGAGCTTACCTTCTTCATTAGAGGAAAGCAAGGTTCTCTTCTCCCATTGCAAACAGGTTCCGGTTAACAAATAATGTGTGCTGTATGCGTTATCTTAACAAGATATTGGGTTGAACTATCCACTTTTGACACCAGTTTCACACCAGTGGCATCACAAGAAAGCCATTTCTTTTCTTGCTGCAGTACTTGACTCAACACGCATCATGTTGTTATACTGAATGGTGGGGGGTCTTGCTTTTGGAACCTTGTACATATATTCAATATGTTGAAGCTGTATCAAAAATATCACATTATAGGGTGCTCCAAATGCAAGATTTTAAGAGAGGGGGGAAAATGTGTCTCAACGTCATAGGGTCGAAATGAAAAGTGTATTATCATAGTTTCTAAGGGAAATTGTCTCATGGCGACAATTACTGTCCTGCCATTTTCTATTTTTATATTCAATATTTCCCATGTTGTCATTTACATGTTGTCAACATAACATTATGCTATATTTACGCGTAAGGTAGTTTAGAAGTGTTGTAAATAGTTGCGGCTTAAGAACCCTTTGTGGTTTCTAAGAAACCCCATTACAACTTGAATATACTTAAACCAGGGGAGGATTTTCTTATTGTACACTTATCGATCTTCAAGTCATGTAATGAACCGTCTGTTCAAAGTCGTCAATAAACTTTGAACGTTGGAAGAATTTATCCAACATTCTTGAGAACACAAATAGATGTACAAGCATCATGCAACTGTCCAGTTAGTTGAGATGAGGGGAATGAACTATTTGAGTGCATCTACTGATGCTTGTATGCACTGTGATTACATGCACCACTCATTTCTGATTTATTTATAAATTAAACTGTTTATAAATTCTTCTCAGATGGAGACTTAACTTTTTAGTGGAATGCTATAACATTAAATGTGACAGACGGATTTTATGGTATGGAGCGAAGAAGATTTGGCAATGGCACACTGATATTTTAAAAGAGCTAAAATATCAAATGTAGCTTTCTCAAGTGACAAACTCTAGTTTGTCCCAAGTGAATAGGCCAGCCAGGACCATAGCGTGTTCTTGTTTCTAGCTCGACCAACTTGGTCGGATTAATAAATATAGACATTTATTTTTCAAAAATTTATAAAGTAAAAGAAATTTCTTTATTCTGAATTAGAAATCTAGCTCTCTATACTTTTGATAAGATGGTTTATTTCACTAATGGTTACTGAATTTTGTACTCAGTATCATCTTGGTCACTGAAAATTTATTAAAGACTCCTCACTAATAGTTATGTCAAATTTCTCCACCCTCGATCTGCCCAATCATAATGGGGGTAGGAAAGCTCCATCCCGAAATAGTATACAGGGCAGAACATGGTCCCTGCAAGAATTTTTCGAAGGGAGATGCTACAAGTACAAAATCTTGTACAAAATAGGTTACAAAATCGTCAGTGGCGCCCCTCTATTGGAGGGGTGCCTACAAGTACAAAATCTTGTACAAAATAGGTTACAAAATCGCCAAGTGGCCGGCACCCCTCCAATAGGGGGGCGCTACTTGGCGATTTTGTAACCCCTTTTGTACAAGATCTTGTACATATAGAATAATCCTTTTTCGAATTCGCTTTGAATTGTTCTAATTTATTTTTGGATAATTCTTGGTGTACAAAATATAGTACAAAATGATGTCCAAAATTACCAAATGGCGGCCCCCTATTGGAGGGGCGCCTGGCCCAATAGGGGGCCACCATTTGGCAATTTTGAGCACCATTTTGTAACCCATTTTGTACATGTAGCACAACCTTTTATTTTTATGTTTTTCATCATTCTACGTGTCTATATTTCAATCAATAAAATTTAACTGAAAATCCTAACATTTTGTTGACTTGGCACATAGGCATGTAGGATTTCGGATAAAAACTGGAAATTTGAAATTAAAATTTAGTAACACTAAGGGTCTGTTTGTGTCGGATTAAAATCTAATTTTAATCTAAGTCAAAGTCAAAAAATCAATATCAATCACATATTTCATGGGTCCTACATCATTTCAACCACACATTTCAAAAACTTCTATCACTTAAAATCTGATTTTAATATATATCAAACACCCTCTAGGTATGAAGTTAAGTAAAAAGGTTTTTTTTAATCTGATTTTAATCACGCCACACGTTTCAATTAACTTTTTATTTTTTTGGTATGAACTTGGATTTGGAATAAAACAAAGTCGGGTGACGATTTTTTCGCAACGTCTGACCCAAAAATATCTAAGCCATTGGGAACCGAGAAATGGCCACGTAGCTTTCTACCTATTCGATTTCTGGAGTGTGCTATAAAATGCTGAAACGTAGATGAAAACTTGTATTTTCCATTCATTCACTCTGGTTCCCACAGAGCTATATAGATAAGATCGAACTTGAGGTTGGGGTTTCTCTCTCTTTTATCTCATTATTAATTATCTTCTCAAGCTTATTTTCGTTATCATTGTATATATTTTGTCTATACAGTTTCTCCGCTACTTTAATTTTGTGTTCGATGTGTTTAATTATGCCACGCTTTGATTCACTGTGTTCATTCTTTTTCTTTTTTGAGGTTAAAATCACCGTCAATCACCCAATTTATAGTGTTACATTTACGTCACCGTCTTTTTCAAAATTAATTGAGCTTTTATTTGTTTCTATTTATACATTCATTCTATGGTGGTCTTTATTTGCTATAACGAAAATAGTGATTGCAACCACTAGTGGTGTGGGAGGAGGCTGCGTTGAATTGGGAAAGAAAAATAAGATTTTTCCTCTCTTACAAATTTTTGTTTTTGTTATTTTTGAAAAGCGAGATACAACTAGTCCAACAAGAACAATAAGTAGATTATGAATCTTTTTAACACCTACATAGAAAATTACTAGGACAAATCAAACAAATACCTCTACCTCGAAAAAATGAAGAATTGCAAGCCTGGTTTGGGTTTCAATATCTTTGTATATTTAGAAAAATGCCATCCAAATGCACTCTTTAGTGATTTTTTACCCCCTTTATAACATACTAATTTAGGTCGTGCATATCATACCCAAGTTTTGTGCAATAAAAAGGTTGGACAATCTCGTCTACCCTTGTGGTCAGATACATCATTTACTATTCCATGACATGGGATCATGGAAAAAGATTTATAAGAATAACACATCAGAATGGAAACATGAACTAAATAATATTCTTAGCCGTCAGCATTTAAGGTTCTATAAATAGAATCTGGAAAAAATTAGAATGTAGTTCAAGGTACTGTCTTAGGGATCTTTTAGGCATGCTTATGTTGATGTTCTCAGCAGGTGCTACTTTATCTAGCCAATTGTGAACAATACCAGAGGAGACCTATAGAAAAGCCCCCCTTAAATCAGAGTATTTCTTCTGACAGTTTTTTTTTTTATCTGTATTTTCAAATAATCGGTGATATTTTGCAAAATAGGAGGAAATTTATGTGTAGAAA
>CAIGRF010090590.1:23748-36015 GCA_903798235.1 Fraxinus ornus
CTTGGGTCTCAATTTTTTAATATGAATCACCGACATTTTAATATTAATATCTACTTTTTGGTATTTGTATGCATTGAATTAATGTTATTCGACAGCTAGTTATTTATATATTTTTGATTTGAGCTACGTTAATTTGTAAAAGTTACGAATGAAATGTCATTAGTTATATTTATGTAGTGTTACTGTAAATGTTAAAAAATTTATTATGACACGGAACCGAACCGATCCGACCCTAATTGAACCGAACGGAATCGAACCCGAACGGTTCCATAATTATATTTGGACCCGACGGGTTCATTTATTAAATACCCGAAAATTTTGGAACCGAGCAGAACCGAACCGAACCGACCCACGGACAGCCATAGTTTAAATTATGACATTTTGCATTCCTAGTCACTTTTTAGTGTTTGTTGCCTTTTTTTTTTTTTGGCTGGTCACTTTGGTTTTATGGGGTTGAGATGTAATAATTCCTCAAAAATTTAGGTTTAAAGGAAAAGTCGCGTTGTATTATATGCATGAGATAATAAGAAATTTAAATGAAAAGTTTAGTCACTTTATTTAATTGATTTCAATGTTTTAATTGGAGTTTTGTCACTTTTTTAAGTATTTTTTTTTTTTATTTCTTTCACTTTTTTGAGGGGCAAATATCACTTTTTAATAAAAGTGACATTTTATTTATTAAAAAGTGACACTCGACTTTAAAAAGTGACATTATGTTACTTTTTTTTATGACAATGTGTTTATTAAAAAGTGATACTTAATTTTACACCATTTTTACTTTCAAGATATTTTTCATATGATGTTTCAAATGATCATTAATTTTAATGGTATTTTTGTAAGTTGCTCATTCAAATTAAATTTGAATAATTGTTTGGATTATTTTATCTTTAGAGCCTATGAGAGTGTAATGTAGTGGACTTCTGAATATATATTATTTTATGATGTCAACTTAAAAAAAAAAAAAAAAAATTGATATATTTGGAATCCCTTTATATATATGTTTAATGAGGATAGAATTGTGCTTTCTCGTTCAACGGTTCAAGTATGGTATGGTAAATAAGACAAGTTTAACATTTCTCATCAAGTATGGTATGGTATGGTATGGTATGTGCCTCTTTTGTGAAGATGGATGATTTTTTGGCGGCTGAATTGATAGATTTCCTCCACATAATCTGATGAAACAAAAAGTGGCTGGCTGGCTGGCTTCGGTTGAGTGAGAGAGAGTGTGTGAGAATATTTCTTTCTGAATAATTGTGAATTTCCAAGTGGGTAATACTTTAATGTTTGTTTAATCTAAACTGCCTTTATTATTGAAATAATTTGTCACAAGAATATAACATTGAAACTTAAGTAGATGAAACTTAGGAGAGAGAGAGAGAGAGAGAGAGAGAGAGAGAGAGAGACCAGCAAATTAGGTTAGTGAGAGTATTCATACAATTGAATAGATAAATAGACGACAATTAATCTCTCGACTCTATTCTCATTCTCACCAATTTATGTCGTGGTGTGTTGTTTGCGTGTGTAACAAACAAACTTGTATTAGGTGCTTCGTGTTTTGTTCCATATAGCGATCTCTTCTGCCACTCATTAATTCATAGTCGGTATGTCGTGCATGATCATCATTTAACCAGTCGAGAAAATTTCTAATACTCTTTCAAGCATGGAATTCATGATTATTTGTTACTATTTAGTAATATGTATATGTTTGGATCTCAATTAAATAGTGAAGCTCATTTATTTAATATTCATGTCAATTGAACAACGATAGAGAATCCAACCATCTCAATTAAATTATAATTTATATTATCTAATAAATTATGATTTTTTTCCAACTATTTTTTATAGATATATTTCTCTCATCTCCATAGATGGGTAGGTAACCTGGATATATAGCAATGCTGACTAGTTGCATTTGCACCTCATACCTAATCAATATGTAACATTTATCATGTTCTTTTTTAAACTAAATAAATAAATAAAAATTGACTTTTCAAAAATACTTGCCCCTGACTTATCAATCGTGCTATAGGTCGTTCACACTCGACAGAGATTGTGATGATAGTTGGATAAAAAAACAATTTTAACAGGGCCAATCGCATTCTGTCATCTCATATGACACAATTTTCTGACAATATCTCCTGTACAAGAGACTTTATCCTTGACTTATATATTCATATAGGATCCAATGAATCAAGTTGATCCGATAATGAGAATGCTTAGTCTCATTGTCGTATTCATTTATTTATTTTCCACAAGACTTTCCGCAATTAGTATTAGCATTAGCATTAGTATTAGAATTACGGACAATAAATTAAAAAGTTCATTGTCATTAGATAAATATCCTAATTTGTGTATTAAGACATGGTTTGTTGTCTTTTTGGCAAAGGTTTAAGAATCTTGAAAACTGAGCCATATCACTATCATGATGTCAACTCAGCTACAAATAATTTCAGAAGCAAGAATTGGTGACATAAAATCTGTTCTAAACCCATTGAAAATTCCAATAATTTTCTATTATAGTCAAGCCTATATATGATCATTAATTGACGATATATGATCGTGTATAATTTCAAATTTGTCTTTGGTGGTGGTTTTGTTTATAATTCGTTTATATTATATTCCTACTTTTTTTTTTTTTATACATATTTTGTAAATGAAATCTACATTCATGTGATATGTAATATTGAATAAAATGATAGTTTATATATATATATTTTTTAAAAAATTCCATTATTATTATTTTTTTCTTTCTAAATCAATATATTTCGATAAATCTGCACCTACAAGTTGAACTCGCATAGGAAAGCAAAGATCCCTCAATTCAAGACAAAGTGAGATTTATTTATGAAGTTGAATCAGGGGCGGACGTAGAATTTTAAGGTTAGGAGGCACAATCGAACTTGTAAAGAAGTTAGGAGAAATTTTACAATCGAAAATTTATGTCCAAAAAAATAATATCCCATATAATTTTGTATCCGAAAATTTACGTGTGATGACTTTTTCGGATATAAAATTTCGAAATTTTTTGATGTCATATTCCATATAAAATTTTCTAATAAAATAATGAAAATTACGTTGAGAAATTTGTATTGCAAAAATAATAAATGTTAATAAAATAATTGAATTTTTAAAAGAAAATGCAAGTTAGATGTCTTTCTTTAAAATTCACGTTTAACTAATATTTAATTATTTTCGATATTTGTTTAGACTATTTGATATGCCTATAATGTAATTCTCGAAATAAGTTTTGAAATGACATAATCAATTTGTAGATTCGATTCATGCGATCGTCAAATAATTTTTAAAAGTAGCATATTATCAAAATTTTCAAAATATTAATTTTGAATGACCTACTTTGACAAGTCGAGATATTTGATACGATTGATCGTTTCGTACACCATTAACAATAGAAAATCAGACAGTTAGCACTTCGAAATAGTATTTAAAATGCAATATTTCGATTTCATGTCATATCTAATAATGACTTCGAAAATTGAAACAAAAACAGAGAAAATTTAATGGTGGAAAAGAAATTATTTCTCAGCCACGTTTGAATATTTCCATTTATTAATTAATTAGAATAAAGTTTTTGGTGGAAGGGTAGAAGTGGTACATCTTTTCATTTTTATATTACCTCGAAATTAAATATATTTTAATAAGGATTGTGCTACAGGTATAAAATGGATTATAAAAGGGTGTCCAAAATTGCCACTTGGCGGCCCCCTATTGAGGGGGCGCCTAGCTTGTTAAAAGGATAATTCTTAGTGTACAAAATGAGGTACAAAATGGTGTTCAAAATTGTCAAATGGCGACCCCCTACTGGGGGCGCTTACACCAAGAATTATCCTTTTAACAATCCTTGTCATTAACATAAGTTTTAAATTTGCATTTTCACTGTAAATGTCAAGTAATGATGTCAGAAATCGATCATTGCAAACTAAGCTCGATCCAAACAGCAAAAGGGGACGTAGAATTTGTCTGATTGTATTTCCGAAACTTGAATTAGTATTTTGTATAAAATTCACAAAAAAATATTTTTATCATATTCACAAGTGTAGACCTTAACAAAAATAAAAAAAATAAAAAAATTAAGTGTAATGCAACATAAAACGTTACCTATTATTTCTCCTCGATTTTTCAATAGATTGATTCTTTTTATAGGCCGTTAAAAAATTATGTACTCTTATATGTCTCATTCTTGTTAAAATCTCAATCTCATGCCGGTTAGTTCCCTTCGACTCTTCCCACACCCATCGCTTGCCTTACCCTCCGCTCCTATTTAGGTTTTCCTGTACTCATCTTGACCCTCGAATCTCCCATTTTAGGATGGGCAATCTAAGGGTGAGACACTTTTCATTTTTTTATATGAAAATGTAACAAAGAATGAGACATTTGAATACAAGTATTTTTTTTATTTTTTTTATTTTTATTTTTTATGTAGGAATCCGCAAGCTCCTACCCTTGAATACGCACTGGATAAACCTCGTTCCATGTGCAGTAGCCCATAAACCACACAGAAGATATAAATCGCACTAGACAAGCCCGATGCGACAGGCTCGACTGAATAAGTGTTGACAGAAAATTCGAACTCGTGACATTCGATCTCCGCGTTCACTTGCTCCACCAATTCGGCAGCCCCCGAAGGAGTGAATACGAGTAAAATTTTGATCAGATTAATCGCCGGACATTTTATTAAAAAGTAACATAGAATGTGACATATTAAAATATAATTATGATATGATTGTAGTGTGTGACTTTTTGATGAAAAGTAACGTAGGTCGTAGAATGTGATTTTTTCCCGGATAGAATGTAATGTTTTTTATAGCAATATTTTTCAAATTATGTTTTTGTAGGCGCAAAAATAAAAATCTCATATAGTGTAATTTTCCTGTTCTGGTTCATAACCGAACCCTTCCTATTTTTTCTTACTGGACCCCGTCAGGTTGGACTGATTTTCAGAACCAACTTTTGTAGGTTTTTCATTTGTAGTTAGAAGATATTGTTTCAATCAAGATATAGTCTTAATATGGATATTTAAACTTGTTTGTAACTTTGAATGCTTTGAAATTAAAAAAAAAAATGTTTAAATTTTATTAATGAAAATATTAACTTATATTTACTTAATTCATTCTTTTACCAACTATTCTATGAGGATGTTTGGTGGGGATTAAAATTAGATTTTTAGTAGATAGTGATAGAAGTTTTTGAAATGTGTGGTTGAAAAGCTGTGAGACCCATGAACGATGTGGTTTATATTAAAAAAAAAGTACTTTTTAGAAAATAAATAAGACTGCCCTAAAATGGGCAAGTTGTTGAACTTTAAAAAAATAAAATTTGTAACTTCGAAAAGTTTAAGAATCTGTGGAAAAAAATGGTTACTTATGAAAGTGACTTTATAACTGCTCTAACCTACCCAATAAGTATGATAACAATTAATCTTGCAAAGGAAAATGAAACAATTCTTCGTGTATCCCATCTTTTACTTTTTTACTTCCAATTAAGTTCACTTCGATGCAACAAATCTGAACTTGGACTCTCTATAGGGGATCAATATTCATTTCATCTCAAAATATAATGCATGAATAGTACTCCTAATGGTGTTACGTGTTCGTGTCGGACACCTCCCATTATATATAGTATAAAGAGTATATGAATCTACAATTTTAAAGAATTTAAATAAACGTGTATGTACACTACGTGTTTGAAAAATTACGTGTCCGTACGTCTATTTCGCATCGTGTCCAACATGTATATATATACGTGTCCGTGCCACATAAATATGAACACTCATGGCCAGATTTTGTTCATATTAAACAAGTTTCCACAACTCTCGACATGGTAAACTTTATTTGGGTCTCCATTTTTATCTACTTATTTTCTTTTTTAAGTTAGTTATTAAAATGAGCTAGCTTATAATTATTTTTCAAGGTCTTGGAACATATGTAAGCCACAAAAAGGCTTTGTGGTGAGCACGAGTACGAGGGTCGAATATTAGGGTTTCAGAAAAATATGTATTTTAATTGTTGTACAATAATTATAGGCTGCATCAATGAATGAAATAAATTCATACAAAATTATAAAGAACCTTAACAATCTTGAAAGATTCCGTCATCTAATCTTATATCTATATCCAAGAAAACATCCCTACAGGCCCTAACCCTTTTCTTCCTCCAAACGCCACCCCCAACCCCCTCGCTCTGTCTGTCTCTCATAAATCCACACACACACACACAAGAACACAGTTCAATGGCCCCAAGTTAGATCTCAGTCGTACGCGCGTGTTTATATTTCTTTGTTTAAACTGACAGCTTGTGTTGAATTCGTTTCCTATTTTGACAATTTAAACACTCTTATTTCTCATTCAAAGATGCTGATTCGGTGAGTCGCAATCAGTGTTTGTATAAGTTATTTCTTGGTGGATTATTATAGCTGATCCAGCAGTAAAAGTTAAGATCAGTGGATGCCAGAATCTGAGCCGATAATTTCTTGCATAAAATCCAAGGAATCACAAGCACCTGCTTCTGATTTCTCTTGCTATTTTTTCTTCACTTTTTTCGGTGATTTGAAATAATCTATTCCATTTGAAGGGAAAAATAACAAAAAAGAAAATAGGGTTTTTTTTTTGGTTATCTTGTGTAGTTTGAAAACGAGTTTGAATACTGGAGGTTATTCTTGTTGAGTTACATCATCAAGTCTTTTCTTTACATTTTGCCCATTAGCAATAAACCACATCAGCCTCAAGCTCGTGGCTTTCTTGATTGTTCAGATTCCAAGATGCATATAAATCTCAGTGTTCAATCTCCAAACCACATACCCCTAGCACTTTTTGATCCCTAATCTCTAATATAGGTTTTATCTCCACAAATCTTGGTGATTTTATGCATGGATCTATATATGTACACAGTCGTTGATTTCTGGTGTTGCATCATCAAGATTCACATATAAAGGCAAGATGGTAAGCTGATAGTCTCTCTCTCCCTCTCTCTACCAAAGCTTTTTGATGTTGAGAATCTTGATGATGCTGCATCGGCAATAAACGACTAGCAAATCAATAGACATGGTCCGATGGTCGGTCACAGGTGTCTCCTTTTTCAGTTATTTGATCAAGATTCAAGAGGGTTAAACTCACTGTTTTCCCGTTTTTTTTATGATTCTCTGTCAGGTGGGTTTTTTTGGTGTTTTCTAGGACTAAAACATTACTTCTGCTGTTTTATTTTCTCTTTATTTTGCTTTGTTTTCTGTCAGCACTATCAAGAACCGACACAAGTGACTACACTCTGCCGATGAAATACTGATTGAGTACTGCATAGATCTATGATTATCCTTCTGTGCAGAAAAAAGGTAATGTAACCAGGGGTCCAGAACTTGGGAGAGAGAAAAATTACCATAGAGGGGTAATTGTTGGATTAATTTTTGCTTATTTATTTTTTTACATATAACATTTATCAGACCTTGTTTATGACGTATTCAACAATTAATATATATGCACATTGAATGGTCAGCTTTGGACAAGAATTTGCTGCAACAACAATCAAGAAATAGAGGTAAATAAAAGATTGTTTATTAAATGTTGTATTTGCTCATATTATATAATTAATGTATTAAATCAATATCACATAGAAGTTTGGTTATGTTTTTTTTGTTTGTCTTTTATAAAGGAGATTCAAATATAATTTGATTATTTTATGGACATTCTTAGTTATAAGTGGTTTTTTGTCCTTTTTAGTGATAGTTTTCTTTAAAAATTGCAACATATCTTGGAACTTCTCAGTGCAAATCATGTGTAGAATTAAACTGATAGTAACGTGACTCCAGGGTTAGGTTTATTGGTTTTAACATTTGATCACAAGCAGTCTTGTATGTGGACCTATTCTTGAAAACATCTAAGCGACTTGACCTATTGACTTGTATTCTCTCTCAAAACATAGCCACCACTTAATGGTAATATCCTCTCAATTGCTTGTCGAAATAACTCGGTTTTCCCTCGACCTATGTAATTGATTAAGTTGATAATTCGAATAATTCAATTAAATAGAGATTGTTAGATGCATGTGTGCATGCGGGAGCAATCTTTTATTGTTATACATGTTTGAATAGAGTTCGACGGTCTTCATAGTCTTGGATGTGTAAAGGGGGGGGGGCTATATAGGAGCCGATGACATATATAACTTGGCCTAATGCAATTAAAAGGCTCGTAATCCAAGTGAATTTTGTGCTTCAAAAGCTTACTTTGGACTTGGAGTAGTGATTAATGACTTCTGAATTTGATGGCCAATGATATTAACGGGATGAGTTATAATGAAATTACCGTTTGCTGATTGTCCATCCAAAATCGAAATCTTGAAGCTCATGTAGAGAATATTACACTGTAGACTACATTTGCAACAATAATATTTGATCCATTAATTATAGTCCTGTAAAACCTCAAAATTATGTGTTTTGCTTCGCAAAATCTCTCTCCTTTTTTTCACCTTTTATTTTATTTTTTTCCAGAAGCAGTGGTTTGTTAATTATCTGGATAACTTGCTACTATTTACATGCCAAACAAACTTTTTGATTCCTTCTGTATATATGAATAAGTTATTAACCAGATGAAAGAAATCACTCTCTCCACATTGCTTTGATATAAGGATATGCCCTTATGGCTTTTTTGTTTTGTTTTTTTTTTTAATTCGTTAGACCATTTGACTCGTAAATTTCCTCACATCTCTCTTCCTTGATCACGGATTTTCATGTGCAATCACGCCTTGAAATTGATCATGGAAACGATATACTTCAATATGGCTCCGACTGTTCTTTGCTGCACTTGTCGTCTCAAAATCTTTGATGATTATATCGAATGAAAAGTTAAACAATTCCTATTTAGTTTCATATGCAATTAAGACACTTCATGCAACTGAAAATGAACATATATATTTTCAACATCTTATATTGCTTTGATTAAAAGTAGTTTATAGTTAAGAATGTTGTGCTTGAATTTAGGTTGTTTTTTCTTGTTTAATTTTCATATTTTTTTTTCTTCTGTACAGTCATGAATTTATTTACATTTTTTGGTTGTACAGAACTTTGGGGACCAAATAGAAGAGCACTAGTCTCTCACATGGCAGCGAGTACATGCAAGAGTTTTGCAAGCTTATGAACTGTGAACCCCTCTGATCCCTCGACAAGATCATTCCCTATATCTCACCTGTCTGTAAAATTACCTTTCTATTTTCTTACTGTAAAAGACTATTTATAACTACTGCTCTTAACTACTATTATTAGGGGCGGAGCTAGAAAAATAAGTTGAGACGCGCTAAATCATATTTTGAGCTCGGCTAATATTATAAAATTCCACATAAAATTTTCTACAGCTCAAGAATATGGACTGTAAGCTCGCAAAGATTGGGATAAGCCAGGGATCTGATGGCGACAGCAAAAAGAATCCACCGAAGGCATAGCGAAAACGAGTCAATTCCTCGAACTTATATATATGTGTACATAATTAACCAATTTTACATGATGTGAAAAGTTTTTAACTTGAGTCTGATCTCTCCCATGCCCTAACATCACCCTCAGGCAATGCCATCGATGAAAAGTGGTGTACCAATTAAGTTGCTGACAGATTTAAAGCATGCAGCCAGTTGGCATAGGAAACATCACCCTCAGGCAATGCCATCGATGAAAAGTGCAGGAAATGGCACTCATACTCGGTACTCCGAGCTGTTGTCCATTTTTCTGGTCCTTAGCCTAACAATAATTATCTCTCAGTATTTAGTTAAATCAACCATCGTTGATCGTGAATTCCTAGTATTCTAATGAAATAAGATCAATGGTTCACGTACTTTTTTTTTTTCATATAAATTGTAAAGTTCTTCATACATATTATATTATATCAGGTCAGAAAGATAGAGACATTATACATACATGAAACGACTATATATAGTCTGATTATTTTCCCTTTTGCTCCTCTTCTTGCATTTTGAAAAAGATCTCTCGAGAAATTATGGCAGATCAAACGTCAGATTTGATATATTTTTAAGATTAAATTTAAATAAATTAACATGTCCCTTAAAGGCTATTACATCTGTGATATCGACCAGCAAAAATATGAAAACTGTGAGAATTTCAATAAACAAACACGTTAAATATCCAGCAAATTATACTGACTTCAAGTTTCATGTCACTGATTATGGAAAATAGTCCATATGGATTTATACGAAGCATCAGTTGAACGTAAATGTGGGTCTATTTCCTAAATAATACTTCAACTAATGCCACTTATCATGAAAATAGTGCATATGAATTGCTACTCGAACATAAGGGTGGACGCTATTTCCTAAGGAATACTTAGAAGTAAAGGTCCAAAAGAATCGCTTGTGGTGGATTTTTTAACCTAATCTTGGATAGAGCTAGATTCGCCTCTTTTATATATTTAGAGATGGCAACTGGACGGGAACTCAGCACCCAAGCCATGAGGATTTTCCCTCCCTATCCTCGCGGGGTTCTCTTGCCTCCTTTTACTGTCCCGATTATATATTTAAAATTTTTTCATTTTTATTTTTAGGGTGATTTGGAAATTGGGCTAAAGCACCTTCAAATTAATTTTGATTTTTTTTTAAATGACTAGACACGTCCCGTCCCTACCCAACGACGGGCTCCAAAACTCCGAAGTGAAACCGTCCTACCACCTTGTCGAGATAACGAGTTATCGGGTCAAATTGTCATCACTACTCCTATTAGCTATAGCTTTGGATAAAAAGAAAAAAAAAATGATTGCATTGCCTACGTCATGAATCTAACGTTTACGCAGGGAGGCCATTCAAAGTATAGGTCAAAGTTTGAGTTGTAGAAGCAATTATAAAGTGAGGGGCATCCGTACAACGGTCCCTTTAATGGTGGTCGAAAGATAGCATAGTTTGTTATTAGTAATGAAAAGAAGAGAAAATGCATAAAAGAAAGGGACCATTTGAAGTCAATTTCAATAGATCATATTGTACAAATAAGATCAATTTTTCACCCTCAAAATCAAGTGGAAAGAAAAAAGTGATTCCCTTTCTCGATCGACCATCACGTGTCTTCATTTTTTTTCGCTGATCCATGCATTACAACATCATGGCTTACTTTTCAGTCCACATTCATTTCTCCTCAAGGGTTCAAACTTCAATTTAATATATTTATTTTAAGTTTTAATTTCATTAACTATGCATTAATTGATTTCTTTTTTTTTTTTTCGAATACCATAGGATCACATGAATGTATATGCTTAGGCCAGCATAATTGGTCACAATCACACGAGTTCATAGGTCACATGTCAGTATATTCTTATGTATAAAGATTATGGTAAAATAAACTAAGCCCCTATTTGTTTCCCATTATTGAAGATGGAAAATGCATTTTTTGACCATTTTTTCAAAGAAGTGGGTTTCACTGTGAGATAAAATTGTTAAAAAGACGGCTGACTCCTGTTGCAGCGATAAGAATTGGCATCATAATAGGAAACGAACAGGGGCTAAGTCTCAATTCACACTAAAACAAACTAACATGTCACATTTCAATTATGTCACAATCAGACATCAGAATTTATAGTCACAGTTATATACTGCCTAATTTTTGAAATATTTTTACAAGTTTGTTAGTTTTAAAATTGTATTTTTAAATTATTATAGTTATGAAAACTTTCCAGTGAATTAAATGTACGAAAACTCGGTCAGCCCCTGTTTGACAATCATTTTTTTTTTAAATTCATTTTTTTAAACTTATTTTCAAGCACAGATTCTCACAATAAAATATTTTTCACGTAAATTCAATTTTTTATTTACTTTATAATTACACATTTTTCAAAAATTTACTATTCAAAAACGGCTTAATTTCACAAATGGTCACTGAAGTTACTTGAAAATTTCAAAACGGTCATTGAAGTTTCAAAATTTCAGAAACGGTTACTGAAGTTTGAAATTTCTTTCACAAACGGTCACTGAATTTTCAGATTTTTTGGGCAAGTTTGAGGGAATTTTTCGACAACTTCCGACCACCAAAACCATCGATTTCGGATACCGTTGGAAAGCCCACGATGTCCTCTTCAATTACCACCAAAAAATCTCTCCAAAACTCCAAGTGATTTGATCGGAATAGACTCACGAAGTCGGCAATCGAAAATTGTGAAAATCTGCACAGATTTTCAGATTTTTTTGGAAGAGTTTGCGGCATTTTTTCGGCAACTTCCAACCACCAAAATCGCCAATTTCAAATACCGTTGGAAAGCCCAAAATATCCTCTTCAATTATC
>CAIGRF010090590.1:36571-52247 GCA_903798235.1 Fraxinus ornus
AAAAAAAAAAAAAAAAAATGGCTCAAGTAACTGAAAATAAGAATTTGGGTCTCCTTAGCTTAAGTCCATTTGAAGTATATAGTTGTGACCCAATGCCATGTCCAATCCTTTAGGCTTTCAAATGGAACGCCTGTTCTTTTTTAATAAGACCAGTTTGCTATTTGAACAATTTGTTGTTCATTCGCGCAATTTTCCCAGTGTAAACAAAGGGAAAGGGAAAGGGGAAGGGGCATCCTTTCATTAAACTCAAATCACTCTGCTGTCAATTTCTCCTTTCAAAATTCAATGTCAATCCAAAAATTCATCCAAAATCTTAAAACTGTGAAGGGTTATCAAATTCAAACCCCATACATAAACCCCAAAGCCAAAATTGGTCACACCATAATCTCCACAATCTTAATTCCCTCAAATTCACAGCCTATCCCGACTGCTCTCCTTTCCAAGCTCACCCGCGGACTGGTTCATCTCATTCTCTCAGACCCACATCTCAAACTCCCCAAATGTCTCGATTTCTTCAATTTCCTCTTAAAAAACCAATCTTCGATCAATTTCAAGCTAAACCTTGAGTCCCACTTCATCCTCATTTGCAGGCTGGTGAAACAAAGAAAATTCGCAGATGCTGAGCGTCTCTTGGGATTTTTCTTTAAGGATGAAAAGCTCAGGTACCCTTTTCCTGTTATAGCTTCTTGCATTCGGAATCACTGTGTCGAATCCAAGATTTCTACTAAGATATTTAATATGATGCTCAAAGTTTATTCTGATAGTCAAAGATTCAAACAGGTTGTGAACACTTTCAATTACATGGAAAATAATGGGATTCAGATAGATGAAAAAACTTGCACTGTTATTTTAATTGAACTAATAAAATGTGATAAGTTGGAATTAGGATTGGAATTCTTTTACAGAATGGTGGATTTGGGCATCGAGGTTTCGGTATTCTCGTTGACTGTTGTGGTTGATGGTTTGTGTAAGAATGGAGAGATAAAGAGGGCTAGAGAATTGGTGGATGAGATGGTGAGCAGCGGAATAAAGCCCAATGTTATTACATCTAATATAATGGTGAATGCTTGCACAAAAAGATGGAAATTTGAGGAGTTGGAGAAGATTTTGGATTTGATGAAATGGGTAGGTGTGGATATGAATGTGGAGACATTCAAGTTTTTGGTTGATGGGTTTTCGAGTTGTGGGAAGATTGAAGAAGCCGAAAAGATTGTTTTGGAGATGCACCAGAAGGGTTTTATAGTGGGTGCACATTTATATAATTTGGTTATACATGGGTATTGTAGATTAGGAGATGTGGATAGGGCTCTTTCAATATTTTGTAAAATGAAAGAAGAAGGTATCTGTCCGAACGTCGATACCTATGGGATTCTGGCAAGTCATATTTCTAACATGGGAGAGTTGGAAACTGCTAAAGACTTCATAAAAGAAATGCAAAGTAAGGGAATTGAATGAATTAGAGATTGTTTTGGTCTAAGGTTGGTTCGTGTTAGAGATTGTTACCGTCTAAGGTTGGTTTCTGCAGATGGTTTAACGCAGTATATCCTGATAACTGATATACATATTCTGAATAGAAAGGCTTGATGAAGCTGGAGCCTGGAATGCAACTGCTTCCCAGTATGTTAGGCATTAAGACCTTTTAGGCCTATAATAGAACTCAGTCAGATTTTTGTTGAAATGGCATGCTTCTCAATTGTGCTGTTGAGAGGATCCTCTACAAAGAAATGGAATCCAATTGTTTGCTTTGGGGAATTTACCCTATTCTGTCTCCGGCCTGAAACTGACTTGCGACACAGTGCCCATTCGCTGTCACTAAGGGAGGAAATGAAGTTCAGTTCATGAGAATGCACGAGAGCAGCTGCTACATGACCTATTGACCTTATCACCTAAATGGTAGGTATGCATTAGATGCGTGACATATGGAGTTGTTGTTTGTGCACCTATCCCCCAAATGGAAGAATGAGTGATGCTTCCCCCGGCATATTATGGCCTTGCCACTCGGTCCCTGATGGCCAGTGATAGATCCGACATAGCATTTCATGTTTTGTTGGTGCTGCATGTTTGAGTACTGGATTAGGAAGTATGGTTCCGAAAGTGACTTTGGTTCAGCTGTTCATTCTCAAATCCTTGCTTTACATGGGCGGACCTAAAGGCGTGGCAGGGATTGTGGATTACTATCTGATGCATTTCAATTTGAATCTCTCATTTTTCTAATGATGTCATACATGTTTCCTCCATGATGCAGCAATACTAAAGAGCACCTTGGGAAACTCACAACAATTGTTTGATGGACTGGTCTTATAAAGATACTTCTGCGTAATTAATTTTTTCTCTTTTTCCAGTGAAATGACAACTGGTATTGCACGAAGGTTGAAATGTTATTTTATCTATCAAATTGAAACGAATATGAATTTTCAGCTAGGCCTTGTATTCATGTTTTTGTCTATTTTGTGCTTCTAAGCTTCTACTTCTTCCTGGTTATTTTACACGTTTGTGTAAATCTGTGCCCCTTCCCTCTGAACCTAATCATCAAAGATATACAAGTAAAAGTTGTTTAATCAAATTTTGTGTATGAATCTTGTCTCAATTCCAGAATTTCTTCGGTTAAACTATGAATGTGTCAAGAAGTCCTAAAATTCTAAGTTGGCTATGAAATGAAAAGAAAGGTTCCCAAGTAGATATGTTACCGTACAGATCTAATATATGTGACTAGGAATCATTTCAACTTTCAACTAGGTAATTCTCGATTACCATCTTCGCGTACTAAAAAAACCGAATTCATCAGATCCGATCCAGATACAAGTACAACTCTGCCTGGGGATTGACTGATTGGCCCAATTAATTGTAATACCTAGATAGGAATAAAATTCGAACTTTACGAACACAACAAAACTCGGGGCAATCCATATACAGAAACTCATCTATCCAACTAATTCTATACACCACAAGGTGATTGCTGCAAAGCTACAAAAAGAACATGAAAGGGAAAGACAAGAAACTCAAAAAACTGCTCGATTACTAGGAACTTCTTCTTTAACCATCGGAACAGTTATTAGTGACCCATGCTCTGCTTCCCCAAGGCTGGAATGCTATGAGAGCGTTTTCTCAACCTGATATTGCCATGATGTGGCATTCTGCTCTCGTTTTTCTCTCTACGGGAATACGTAAAAGTACCGGACATTGCCTCCGATAATGGTTCACTTTTGGTTCGCATGAAAAGGTCAATATTTTGTTGGTAATTATCCCCATTAACGACATTCGTAGTTGATACTATATTATTGAAATCCGGCTTATTCTTGGACTCCTCCTCGTTATCAGACACATAGCTGCCGTCCGGGATATCTATATCTTGCATGGCAAGATCATCATATTCCTCGTCAGATTTGGTGGATTCCTCATCCACTGAGCCTTCCAACTGCAAAATAAATAAATAAATAAATAAAAATAAAAATAAATGAATAAAAATAGTTTGTTTAAAAAATGGTGCTAAATATGATGCTGTTAATGATAAAAGGTCAAAAAAGCTTGACAACAGAGAATTCCAACACATCAGCCATAGGTAGAAACAACTTGCAAGTTTTGCATTGCCATTTACCTGGGAGCTACGACAATCAAACTAAAAGGTACTTCACAGAACTCTCATATATATCTGCTAATACTTAACACACTTGTCATATCAAAACATTCTCATAGCAAGAGATAAATTTACTCCACTTCGGTCAAGATGAAAAAAATCATAAATGCTATGTTCTGTGAATTCTTTGAATAAACTGATGACACATCCTTACCTCTTCTCGGTTCTGTTCTCGCCCATCACTAAGATCCTCATCGCTGTCTATCTCAGGCTGCTCGTCAACATCTTCATCACTACCATGCACTGAGTTTTCTTCCTTGAGCTGCAAAGAACAGGAAGACCAAAAAGTAAAAGGAGAAAAATTAGAAAAAGAACACAGATAAAATAAAGTAATACAAAAAGAATGACCAGGGCCGTAATATGACATGATTATAGAAGTTGATTGAAACTTCCATTTAACCCAGGCCGGTATCCAATCATTATAATTCCATATGTTGTTTAAGATATAATAAACAAGAAAACGGATTGACTAACTTCTCCACTATAAAGATAAATCTTTGATTAAAGCCCACCTCCTTTGCATGCCCTTCTGAGAACCTTGGTGAACTGCAGCAGGACGAATAATATTTACTACCATTGTCAGTCTGGTAACCCTTTGACTCATCCACACTACTGGCATGACTAGTACCCCCAGTATCACTGGGCCAAGCACTGATGCCAAAATTACCGAACTGCAAGTTGACAGATTCAGCTCTATCTATCTGCAATGGTCCATAGGCAGGTGTTCCTACTCCATTCTCAATAGGCTGGCCCACAATTGGCTTGCCATTTTCATCTATTATGTTAACTGGCCAAGCCTTAGCCACAGATCCATCGTCATTCAAAAGTGCCATCAAATGCCTGCTAGAACCTTTCCTTTGGATCAACTGAAACATTCCCTTGGAACTCAAGGAATTGGCAGCACGCTGATTTCTGTACTCCTCGTCAACAACAGTAACTCTGTTTGTGATTGGATCATAAAGCTGATCTCCTGCCTCACGCCTCCTTAGGCAGCTAAAAACTGTTGCATGAATGGCTGCCACACTTTTATCAACATTTGTGTTGTTTATTTTTGGCACCAAATGCTTATCAGCTCGGTTGCAGAGATATTCTTGAATTGTTCTGATGTTTCGTATATATTTAACATACTTGTTTTTAGCAGGATCTAGGGTCATGTACTTCGCACGGACTGCAAATCTTTCTAGGTGTTTCTCCTCATTTGAAATATAAATCATGAAAGGTATGATTGAAGGATGTTTTTTCATAAGCCCCATCTGCATGGGAAAAATGAATTAAGACTAAAAAGCTCATGGTGGGCGGTGTAAAGATACTTAATATTTGATATAAAAGTTTCTCAAATTTAAGGCCGTATCAATTTTTACCACAAAATTAAGACTTAAGTGAACGCCCTCCACGACCACCGATTCTTTCCGTTCTTCCCATGCAGTAATCAACCGATCAAGACTGTCAATTACCATCTCACTTTGCGCTTTAAAACCTTCAATTGCCATCTGCTTTGGACTGATCAAACCAACGGTGGTGGAACATCCGTCAATTGGTGGTTTTCCAACCGTAGAACCACCAGATACATCAGTCCTAGCTAGTGAAGAGGTTGAAACACCGGCTAATTTCTTTGCTTTCCTTTTGGCCTTAGCTTCTGCAACAGCTACAGGATCTAAATATTCTCCGGCGTGGTAAGTTGAAGCCCACAATAGAGGATTTTGTTTTTCATCTACAAAACTCCTCATCATATGCCGGATTGAGTCAGTAGATATTACAGTTGTAATACCCAACCTGCTACCCTACAAAAACGATAAAGGCTCAATCTAAATTTTGTTGGCGTTGACTTAAAGCGGATTACTGCTAAATATCACCGAAGCCATATATCATTGCCACGTCTATGGCAAGGAATACAACCACGTTATTTGGGCTAAAAATAAAACAAATAAGGGCAAAATTTACCCGCACGGGGGTAGGGATGCATCACCACGGTGGAATAGATCATTTTTAAAAAAGTAACAAATACTAATCAAACTCATTTACCACATTTTGAAACTTAAATTTTACAACTGTGATAAAATGCAAAGTTGCCTTGATCTCTTAGTCGATTGTTAGGCATACTAAAGCAAAGAAATAGCAAACTAAAACTAAATCAGCAAACAATTGAAAGAACTTGCCATATATACTGCATATCAAATAAATGCAAATATATACTGTATTAAAAGATAGCCAATGCAATCATAATCTTGACACCTGTATTCACAACTGCGACAAACCAAAATGATATTGGTATTTGCATGAACTCATAGACCAAAACCACAAAATTAAATTGGTGTAATGGACTAAACTTCAGAAACCAGATACAACAGAAAAATGGGAAATTAGCAACAGACGGAGAAACTTACAAGCAAAGCAGACAAAGTAGATTTACCACAGCCACTTGTGCCGCACAATAGTACAGTAACAGATTCCATTCGTTCTCGGATTCTGAAATGATCAAATAACAACATCATGCAAAAATAGCAATAAAAGAATAAAGCACAAAACCAACCTCCAAACAGTATGTAACAAGTACCAAGAAACAGATTGCAACAACAAAGTGATGTTGGAATTCGGAAAGTGCAAGTGACAAATTTTATCACAATTCACAAAGTAGAACCCATCATTTTGGTTTTCCCTTTTCCTCTTTTTTGGGTACATGTACGCATCCGTTCAATTCATTATAAAGCAAGCCGAATCATACCACGAGAATAACTATATAAGTTCTTCAAACAGATCAAATCAGGGAACAACCATAAAAAGAACATGAGATAGTAAATACAATAATAAATCTTTTCAATAACAGGTCATTAGTTCCAAAAGAAACTCTGATGAGAAATCCATCACAAGTACGTTGGGCATACCTCAAATGATGGACCTATCTACGATATCCCCAGTGAATAAGTTGCAGGCGGAACATGTATGCATCCGTTCAATTCAATCCGTGGTGTGCGCATTTTTAGGAGAGATACACAGCATGATAACTAATTGGTGCTCCTTAATTGTGATTTCAGTTTTGGCGGCTTTAGGCAATACTTGTTTACATTCGTGTCCATGGTTTGCATCATTTAGTTGTCACATGTGGTTTATTTTGTGATGTTTTGATCTCTTGGGCCATTCCAGCTCTCTGATACTGTGTGCCGGATATTTTTGCAATCAGAGTGGTACCCTCAAGATTATGTTTTCCACAAAGTTCTATACAATGGCAATAGAACTACCAAGTTTAGAATTCTTTTGCAAGTTCCCCTTTTTCCTCTTTTGTACCTTTGGAGGCAAGTTTGGTACACATCCCCCATTCTGTACTAAATTTTTAATCAACAGTCAAGGTAGGTTTCAATGCCAAACTCCCGAATATATTTTGGGGAAAAGAATGAAAAATAGAAAAAAACTTCATTAGTTCTTTTATGAATAATGCTGAACTATCATATCTCATTCCACCTAAATTGTCACATCATCGATGTTTCGTCATTATAATGATAAATAGTATTACTCCTTTTATACTTCCTGGCATTAAAACTACTTGCACAAAACTCATAAGGTATCTGATTTGTATTGTCTTAAATCACGGCCGAGAATGCTGAAAATGAAGGCAGTCATATTTGCCGACTATTCGTTCCAAAGTTATTGAACCCATGAATAAACAGAACTCTCCTCAAGTAACGATAAAATAAGGGTCCATTTGATAGCAAAAGTGGAATTTGGGTGGAAAGAAAATGAATTTCAGGGAATTGAATTGCCTAGAATTGTTTTCCTGAGAATTGTCAATTAATTGTGTTTGATTGGTATAATTTTTCACTTGAAAAATGTTGAAATTTTGAATCTTTTGGGGTTCGTTTGGCTTTGTTTTTCATGAAAATTGGACATTAAAGGGAACTCGCCCTACTAGTTCACTCTGAGTCAGCTTATGGCCACCAATTTTTCTTAGAATCCGTTTGAGTGTAAGAGTGGAATTTGGGTGAAAAGAAAATGAATTTCAGGGAATTGAATTGCCTAGAATTGTTTTCCTGAGAATTGTCAATTAATTGTGTTTGATTGGTATAATTTTTCACTTGAAAAATGTTGAAATTTTGAATCTTTTGGGGTTCGTTTGGCTTTGTTTTTCATGAAAATTGGACATTAAAGGGATTTTTTTTTTTTTACAATTGTCCATAGAATTTGTTTTCATTGCTAAAAAAAAATAAAAAAAATAAAAAAAAGAAAGCTGGAAACCATTTTCCCACTACTTTGGTGGAAAAACAAATTCCACAAAATCATGGAAAAAGGGGACACGTGGCGGGAGGAAAACATTTTCCATGGAAAATTTTGGCTATCAAACATAGCAAAAGTGGGGTTGGAATTTCAATTCCATTTTCCATAGAAAATAATGGGCTATCAAACAAGCCCTAAGACATGAAATTAGTGTAGGAAATTCACACAGAGCATCACAAAAAACAATTCTTAGCATTGAGGCGCTTTTGACTCTTGCCAGCAAACTCAAGAGTCAAGGGTATGTCAGAAGTCGGAACAAGTCCAGGGTGAACCCCTCGTATTAATTCGCTATAAGTGGTGAGGTAAACCTACATTTAATTGTCACTCAATTTCTCATCAAGCTTGTATTGGAAATGTGACTACAGTTGAAAGAACTATAACAAAAAAACAACAATTTGAACATACGAGTTAGACAGAAAGATGTTCTTTTTCATATTAAGAGCGTTTAATGTCCAGATTGAAGTCAAACTCAATTCAAAATGAGAACAAGGCATTAACTGTACCTGCAAGCTATAGCCAAATCAGCCCTCTGATCTGGGCCAACATACTTGTACTCTGCAAGAGCTTCAGAAGCAACATCTAGGAATTTTTTTCTCCTGACAACTGCAGTGGTGCGTATTTTGTACAATTCAAATGGTTTGCTCTTATTTTTTTCTTCCTCTGAAACCAAATGATCAACAAGATCTGCTTTATCCGAGCAGGCATCAGCATAATACTCTACCTCCCTCTGGTTATATATTTTAGCATCCTGCTGTGACACTTCTTCACATGTTGAAACCAACTTATCTGCCAGGCATGCACTTCTCACCATTTCAAATATTCTCCGGCTAATCTGTTAAAAAAAAAAAAAAAAGGAATTTGAGGATAACTTCAGAAAGATCATTGATGCATTACCAAAACATGTGCCAAAAAACAGACTCAAAAAGGAAATTACAAAAGAAGGAAAAATAACAAAAGACGCCTATACTTAATTTGATACCAAACCATGATTTTAAATGCAGGCCTTTTGATATGCTCCGACATATATGTAGATTGGGTTACATGAATTCAGTGCATATTTCCTAATTCGATCTATTACACAGCATCCTCATTAATGCAATGTGGCTGGATTGGATCACCAAAATTTTAAGCTCATGAAAATCCAAACATGCCAATATAATAGCATATAAGTGTTATGAGTTTTTTTGAAGTTCATTGACACGGCCAACAAAGGCATCAATTTTTTTAATGCAAATCACTAGAATTCCAACTGCCAAGCCACATTATTAATTCACAAATACTAAAGCAATCAAATCAATGAAACATGTACAATTGATATAGGAATGCCAGAGCTGCTGAATATGTCAATGGTCATAACCACAAGAAAAATAATGGACATCGCATCTATCCCTAACCTGTAAGCAAATCACCAAATTCAAATTAAGCTTCTGAGATTTCGATATAATCATTGTTTGTTTCTATTACAAATAAAGAACTTAAACTAGAAACTAGGGGGCTAGTATTGAGAACTGGTCCATCTTGGTCACTCTTAACGTTATACATAGTAAATGTGAACATTATGTCAACACTACAACAAAGATTTTCTGTTCAATCAAAGATCTCAAATTCCTGATTTCAGGGGGAAAAAATATCAAATTCCTCAGTTCCCTTCTTAATCTGATTATTCAATTCATTCACACAAACACAAACACATGTGGACACATACAAACAGAGATACAGACAATCATACGCGAGTATCTGCACATATGCGAGCACACGCTCTGTGTGTACTTTTCAGGCCATGCACGTGGACAAAGATAGACGCTATCCTGTAAGTTTGTTATGTTGGGTATTTTAGTGGTGCCCAAATAACCCCTAGGCAAAGATGAAAAATCGTGGCTCGTTTAACTTCATAGGCTATAAGCCCGGGATTGAAGAATATTAAGATCCACACCACAAACAATGTAACCCAAATCTTGTTGGGTATTTAGAGGAAATCAACTCATTGGACTAGATGCTCAATACCCAACTTATTTGAGATAAAGTGATAAGGGTTTCTCTCTTCCTTCTTTCAAAATTGTATAACTCTATCATTATCTTTTGGTAACTATTTTTGTTGGGTTTATGGACACCACATATCTCCACATTGGTATGATATTGTCCATTTTGGGCCTAAACCCTCATGGATTTGCTTTTGGGCTTTACCCCAAAAGGCCTCATATCAATGGAGATATTGTCCATGCTTATAAACTCATAATTTTCCCATTTTTAACCAATGTGGGACTTTGGTCGCACTCCCAACAATATTCTCTTTAAAAAAGGACCACCGAGCCTCCCCTCAAAAAATCATTCATCCGTCTACTTTCTACCAACTAGGATTCTCCACTCTCCTCTTCACCATGTTGGGGTCATGACACGTCCGTGAAGCATTCCGAGAGCACTATCCGACTCAAGAGCTTGCTCTATTCAGGTCAACTCCTCTTCACCGTATTGGGGTCAGGACACGTCCGTGAAGCATCCGGAGCACACCACCTCTCCAATAGAGCTCATCCACGGATCCCATCGCGAGCAAACTGAGGCTCACCACCTTCGTTTGGCATTTCGAGGAATTCATCCACATGGCTAAGTCTTGGCTTGGCTCTAATACCACTTGTTGGATTTATGGACACTACATATCTCTACATTGGGTATGATATTGTCCACTTGGGCTTAAGCCCTCATGGATTTGCTTTTGGGCTTTACCCCAAAAGGTCTCATACCAATGGAGATATTGTTCATGCTTATAAACCCATAATCTTTCCCATTTTTAACTGATGTGAGACTTCTTTTACTCACAACCATCCTCCCCTCAAACGAAGGATCACATCATTGTAGCCTCCCCTCAAACGATAATTCATCCGCCATTCATTTTGTACCGCCGTTATTACCGTCGCCCTCGACCAAATGGGACCTGCTGCCGACCACCATATTTTTTTATGTCAGGAAGACTTTCGACACAAGGCACCTCAAACGCGGATGATTTTTTAGTCAGATCATAAGGCTAATTAGGGGACCTCCACCACGCTTTCCACTGCATTCCTCCGGCTAAGTTTTTGGCCCTGAGCTCTGATACCACTTGTTGGGTTTATGGACACCACATATCTCCACAATGGTATGATATTGTCCACTTTGGGTCTAGGCCCTCATTGATTTACTTTTGGGCTTCACCTCAAAAGACCTCATACCAATGGAGATATTGTCCTACACTTATAAACCCATCATATTTCCCATGTCTAGCCGACGTGGACTTCTTTTACTCCCAACACAGTTTTAGTGATATCTATCTTTGAGAGAAAATCCTGGGAAATTTGTTGAAATGTCTGCCTATAAATTGATGCCTCTCTGTTTCAATTATACACACCAAAAATTATTTACTTTGTGCCTTTTGGAAGAAGTAAAAACCGTTATCTTCTTTGTCAGAAACCTGCCCTTTCTTTGTGCAAAAATCTCCTGTCCAGCTTCTGCCTTTGTGTGCCCGTGTCCTTCTCTAAAGTCCTTCTATTTGTTAATTTCATAACTTACATGTTTGATTTGTTCAATTGTAGGTGGGATTAGAATCACACGTTAAATTGGGAAAGAAGATTTAAAATATCATTTTATGCAATAGGGGGAAATAAAAAAAAAAAAAGAAAAAAAGCAGAGACCTTAAAGGCGTGACGAGCCTTGCATCCCATGAGTTGCAGAGTGCTCTGCAGAACGGAACGCGTGTATCGAAACGCAGTATCCTTCTCCGTTTCCGCATCATCCTCTACCACGATTATGTACAACAGCTTCGCCACACCCATCCCCTCCGCCACCGCCATTCTTCCACCTAATTCAACCACCGAACATGCAAAAACACGATAAACTCATCATCCAATTCATAATCATTCATGATTCAAATTTGAAATCCAAAATCAATTATTATTATCAGAATGCAGGTAGAAAATCACACCTGTAGAAGGATAATCTCGAGAACAGAGCAATCCAACTAGAGTTTTACTCGGTAATAATTGTAAAGAAATTGATGAAAACGAGGACCTAGGGAAAGGAGGAAGATGAGATTGTTCTGAGGCGATCTTGCCATTTGCACTGCTACCTGCTTCCACGCATCGCCGCTTCTGTGCCTACACGAATGAGCCGCCAGTCTCCCCCTTCATATAAAGAACAAGGCTAATTGAAATGACGATTTTGGGTCCTAATTTGGACGATAATACTTATGAGAATTGAGAATGATGGCAAATTTAGTAATTTCAAGAAACCATGGTGTCGATTTCTTTGTCTGACCACTGATATTTGGACAGGGGTCAAATAGAGAAGAAAAAACATTGAAAAGGCTAATTAAGAAATTACTAGTCAGGCGCACGTCCAATGCACGTGACGTAATATAGTTGGCTACGAATAGCATTGACTGATTTTTAATTATTTTTGGAGACATCACTAATTAAATCTTATTTAGCAAAATATTTTCAATAGAAAATCTTAAAGTTACAACGAAAAAGAAACAAATAAACGAAAAGGAAGTTAGAAAAGGAAAATTATTCATCATAAACAACCAGTATAAATCAATTCAAATTTAAAAACATCAATACACTAACAAACTACTAAGATATTGTTGTTTCTTATTTCTTCCTCAATTTTCTTAAAGTACAGACCTTTAGAAGCCTTGCATATCACATTTTTAGTTTTTTTAGGGTGGAGAAAAATTAACGATTATGATTTTACGTTTAATAATTTAAAATAATTTTTATATTTAAACTTAATCGACAATATATTTATTATTATCACATTTTAAGTTTTTTTAAAAAGATTTAAATTGATTCAAATGGATATTCAGATCGTGAAATATCGAATCAAACATTGGAGGAAAAATAAAGTTCGAAAAAAGGACATTGAAATGAGGTTGGGATTGAAAAAAAAATATAAACAATCACGACTTTACGTTTCACAATTAATGTAAAATTATTTTTGATATTTAAAATTTATCGACCATATATTTATCATGGTCGCACTTCAACATTTCTAACAAATTTTAAATCGCTTAAAACACGTAGTTGTAATTTAAAATACTGGAAAAAAAAAGGCTTAGACGGCGTAGTCGAGCCGAGCTGAGCCAGAAAGTCATTCGGCTCGACTGGGCTAATGACATTGGAATAAGGTTGAAATTGAAAAGAAACATAAACAACCACGACTTTACGTTTCACAATTAATGTAAAATTATTTTTTATATTTAAAATTTATCGACCATATATTTATCATGGTCGCACTTCAACATTTCTAACAAATTTTAAATCGCTTAAAACACGTAGTTGTAATTTAAAATACTGGAAAAAAAAAGGCTTAGACGGCGTAGTCGAGCCGAGCTGAGCCAGAAAGTCATTCGGCTCGACTGGGCTCGCGGATACAGGATACTGAATCAAAAGGGCAAAAAAATAAAAGCTTAGATGGCTTAGCCGAGCTAAAAGACCATTCGGCTCACGGCTTATGAACATTAATGAAAGAAGTCACTCTTTTATTTATGGTAGGATTTATGGTAGGATTAAGGCTGTCTGCTAATATTACTATTTAGAGCACTTAGGCCCTCAATCAATTTTTTATTTTTTTTAATATATAGTTTTCAGATTTTTAAACTTTTAATTTCAGTGCAATTAAGTCCATATTAAACAAAAATAGTCAAATATCTCGTAAAATTTAAAAATAGGCACATGGAAAAAGTCGTGTTTACAAGTTACAAAATCTAATTTAGGGGAAAACCCCAAAAACTATCGATTTATTGTCACGTCTATTCAAACTTAACAATATAAATAAAGCCCTTGTTATTTTATTGGCCCTAAGGTTACGACAAAGTATTTCATGGGCCCATTTGAAAGGAAAGCAGAAAAGATTCATGGGATAATTATTTTGTAGGCCACACTCGGACTGAGTCCGACGCCGGGAATAGGGACTCTCGTGCAAATACATTTTGAAATTAACAAAATTATGAAGAGGTTGAGAGAGAACGAAAAATTAAATCAACGTGCTTTATAGTTTGGGAAACAAGAAAACGTTTTTAATGTTAACGGTCGAAGGATTAAATTATGTCGAGATAATTGGCACGCGAGGCTTATCCATTTGCAAGTGCTCGTATAATGAGTACAAGGATGGCAACATGGCAGATTAGGGTTGGAGTAGTCATTTTCGTTCCCCACCCCCATTAAGTATGTTTGTCTCTTTGTCCCATCCTTGTATCCGAATAAGGTGGGGCCGGGAAGAGTTTTCTGTCCCGTTTATTTTTTTAAATTTTTTTACCCTAATTCTTTTTATGTTTTTAGTTGGTGAAAATTATTACATTTTTTCAAATTTTAGAGAAATCCACGTTTCCTCTAGAAAATGATGATGATTTGTTTTTTTTTTTTTTTTTTTGTGATAAAAAAAATTGTATTTTGAAATGAATTTTAAACGGGGTGGGGGTTATGTTACCCTCAACCTTCACCGTCTCGATCAACAACCCCATCTTGTATAATCGATTAAGGTAAATCCTCGTCCCAAAGCCCCATGGTATCGGATATGATGAATTTTTTGCCATCCCTAAAGGATTTGTCACAATATTATTCTAAAAATTAACGTTATTTGTGAAAAATGATGTTCTCTTAGGTGAGTGGACTTTTGATCAATTTAAGTACTGACATTTCGAATGGTTATCGACTTTTTACAAGGGACTATCATCTTCATGTTTGAGCCTTATTTATTTATTTATATTTTGCTAAAAATATATTTTGAAAATAATGGAGACCAAACTAAAATCCCATAATGCTTTAACCTGTTTGTTTCAAAAAAGGAAAAAAAAGAGAAAGCAAAAGAAAAAGATAGCCTCCCATTGCTCAAGGCAAGGTATCAAATATAAATGAAGTAATTTGAATATATATATCAATTGATCGAGAGCTATAAAAATTTGGGAAACGAGCAACAAGATATGCTGAAATAAAGAAAAATATATTAATCACATCGTCATATAAGGTAAAATTACAATTTTGTACTATTTTTTCAAAAAAAATTAGACAAATAATAAATTTTATTTAAGGCTCCATTAATAAATGAAGCAAAATATTGTAATTCAAAACTTTTTATTTTTCATATTCAGTATTCACGCAATTGACACTCTTTAATTTATTTTATGGTTTACATGACTATTTTTAATCACATATTCACACAATAAAAATATTCTACGCGTATACCAAAAAATGTTTCTTACTTTTTAACAACACATTCTCCTAAAAATCACTGTTCAAATTTTTTCTATCAAAATGATTGTCAAACAGACTCTAAAATATTTTACACATAAATTTAAAAACTTTCTTCTAGAAAAAAACACTATGAGCCTGTTTGGTATCGATTAAAATCAATTAAAATTGAAAATATAGTTGTTATTGGATCTCACTCGTCTATTAAAAGTCAACAATAATGAATAATTTTTTAATTTTAATCCGATTTTAATCTCTACCAAATAAGCTCTATTTAAAATATCATTTTCTCTTTATACCTTGCTTCACATACTGTATTTTTCAATTTAGGATAAAAATTAAAAAATAAATAAAGAAAAAGTAATTGTGGCTTGGTCCCACTCCCTAAAGTTGTTGAGAAATTCACATTTCCATAACGGACCATGCTACTTGTACCCTCTTGTCTACACTTTGGTTTACTCGGTCCCACACATCCTCTCACATGGAGGTCGGGCCCTACACATTTATTGGACATGGGACCCGAGCTCCATGTGAGAGGGCAAGTGGGGTCGGGTAAAGA
>CAIGRF010090590.1:54598-82323 GCA_903798235.1 Fraxinus ornus
TAATAATCTATTATATAATAATATAATAATCTATGGTATAGGCGGATGCTTGGGCGGGATTTTGGGCAGGGTTTTGGGCGGGAAACTATGCTTCTTTAATATAGTATATAGATTAATGCACTGTAGTCCAGATATGTCAGTGAGGTGAATAAACTGTCTAGAAGTCCATACATGATCTATGAAGTATTTTGATGTTCTATTCTGAATCTTGTATACCTATCTATATTTCGATACTTAATCAACGTATTATTTATTTATTAACATGTTCCCGCAAAATGATCATTCATTTGAAAATATTAATTTTGAAATTCGTGTGCTCCTTTAAATTTAATATGATCAAATTGCCTATTTGAGTTTAATGTGTTCTTATAATATGTTGGAGTTCGAACTCGCACAATAGTTCTAACTTACCACAATTGGAGAAAAATCCAGCTTAACCCCTCAACGATTGGTTAGCTCGCCCATATACCGTAGCCAACCAAGGATCATAATGCAACCAATCTTAAAGAGACAAGTGGCAACAATGATAACTGCACTACCTTTTTCAGCCAATCACAAGTCAATAATGATTATTCGTTACCCCGACATCATCATAAACTGTTTAGGCCGACCTCGACGACCAATCAAAATGTCTCAAAATTTGGATAATGGCAAGCATTTTAAGGGCAAAACTGTACTGGTGTGACTCTAAACGGCCAAGTATTCTTAATGTATACTCCCAAAGCACTTTAACTGATGCAACGTGTTTTTTTTTTTTTTACTATTTCAGTAGATTACCTCGTCCAAATTATTAATTAAGTTGATCAAAATTGACATTGTCTCTTTTGAATGTCAAAATAACATATTGAGTCCCTATTTTGTTTGGCTAAAAAATATATTTTTAATAGGTTTTGATAAAATATGATTAAAAAGTTAATAAAAATTATTGATTTCATAAATTATATGAAGTTTCGTGGTCCAAGCCATGCTGGCCGCTGGGATTTGATGGTGCAATCTCGTCTTACATGTCTAGTGATAGTTTATTACATTGAGCTTGGTTGGTTAAGCCTAAAGAAACTTATAAGCAAATAAGCTTTAAAAAAAGGGAACAATACATTATACATATATTAGCTTTTTACTTTACACCATTTCAAAAATACAAAAACAAGTTTCAACTTCCAAAAATCAGGTTTTTTAAATTTTAATTTATGAAATAATATAATTATTAAATCAATTTATTATTACATATTTAATTCTAATATAACATAATTACCCCACCCCACCTCCACCACCCCTACCGCTCCGGCGACTATTTCGGCTATCGTTCCGGTCAAAACTCTTCTCCGGCGATCTTTCCGATTCCGACGAATATTTCGATGACCGTTCTGTCGCCACTTTATTCTGGCGACTGCTACGATTCCGACAAGTGTTCCAACTCTGTCGAATATATTAAGGTCACAGATCTATGCAATTTGGTCATAATTCAAAATTTTTAAAGTCACAATTTGTTCATTTGTTTATCGGTCACAAATCACAAAATTCATAAATCACACTGCATATTTTATGGTCACAAACATCACATTAATTGAACATAAATTATATTTAGGTCACAATTTATCAAATTATTGGTCACGAATTAATAATATTTAGGTCACTAAGCATGTATTGGTCACAATTTATCTAATGTATTGGTCACAAACAACCTAATCATTTGTGATTACCACTTCGCTACTGCCTCCACCAGCGGCACCACCATCGCCGCCGCCGAATAGCGACATCAACATCTCAAACAAATCAAATCTCACACCCTCCCACCACCACGATCACCACCCCCAAAAACCACATCCACCACAAAAAACCACCACTACTTCACCATTACCGCGACGACAGCGATGATGATGCCACCAACACCAACACAACCGTTTCAACTCACCACCCCCAACACCAAATGGAAATTATCAGTGGTCGAAATGCTATTGACATAAATTACAGTCCATCGTCCGTGGTTGAATGGGAGATTTCGACAATCTCAAAACTCCCCAATTACACCATAACACGGAACAACAACAAAATCGCCGCTAGATCCGCCAAAACCGTCGCCGAATCTGCCATAGCCAACAACAAAACATCAACTATACAACCATCATTTGACTGAAAAACCACCACAACAACCATCGACAAATATCAGCCATACAACCACCATACCCATCCAATAAATCAAACTCGAAACTAAAAAAAAAAAAAAACAGATCCACAGCGGCAAGAAGGCCTGGAATGGTGGAAGGCGACATCACAGTGCTATGCAGCGACATCGTGAGCATCACATATTCACAGCGCCGTTGCCTACTTCAAATTGACGAGGCTGGCATCGTAAGAGCTCCGTGGTGCCAATGAATGGTGGGAAGCCTTACGAACTCCAGTGGCCGGTAAGGAAGATGGGAGAAGACATAGACGAGAGGGAGAGTGAGGACGAGTGAGGGAGATGAGGGGAAGAAGAGTCGACGTCGTGGCGTCATGGCAGCGGCGACGTTGAGAGACTGGAGAAGAGATGAGGCGGCTGCCAGGGGTGGTGAGAGAGAGAGGAAGGGAAGAATTGGTTCAAATGATTTAGGGTTTGGCTGGGTCAAATGATTTTATTGTATATAAATATAAAAATAAAAAAAAAAATGTTTTAAAATTATTAATTAAAACCTGATTTTTGAAATGTTAAACTTGTGATGTGATTTGTGAAATTGGAAATCTAATCCAAGGCCTACGTGTAATTTCCTCTTAAAAAAATAATATTTTTGGGCTGCTGAGTAAAATTACCTAGATTGGACCTTATCCGTTTGTCATTAGGAGAAACTGGGCCTGGATCAAAATCATAACAGTTGGGAACATTCATCGCCAAATGAATTTCCTCCAGAAGCCGAACATCAATTTCTTCCTGTGCACTCTCACTGTTCGGTATATAGCCTCAGAGAAGTTTGCCGCGAATCTTACCAGCTCCACCACCAGTAGTCGTGGATGATAACCTTGTGGATCAGAAGTTCATTGAGCTGTTATTTCTAGCTGCAAAGGTTTGACGACTTTGTTAGTAATTGAGGGTTTTGAATTGGTTTTTGGTTTGCTGAAATTGATTGAAATTTTGGCTTTGTGTTTTGATTGGTCGATTGAAATTCTGGTTTTCTTAGAGTTGTAATCTGATACTCTTTAGTAAAAACCTAAAGCGGTTCATTGCCCACTGAAATAAAAATTTATACTTTTTTTTTTTGTTGAATTCTTTCTGAATAATTCCACTCATCTATTGAAGTTGCGGATTTTTCTTATAGTTAGTTTTAGGCCCTCTTATTATTATTATTTTTATTTCAAATTGGTTCTATGTGGAACAGATTGGATGGAAACGTTTGGTGTTTAAAGCTTGAGACTTGTGTGAGGCGTTACAAAAAAGATTAAACATTTTTAGCATATAAAAATCATCATTCGTTTTGTTTCAGCCATTTTTAGTATCTGATTTCATCTACAAGGTGTTCAAAAGAAAAAGTACATGGATATCAGTAAATAAGCATGATTTTCATGTTTACAAATTTTAAGGTCCCCTAGTTGTGTGTTTACCACTCACTGAGTTAGAGAATATTCATATAATAAACACAGTTTCCAACGTCAAAGTTTTTACACTGAATATAAAGAAAATTGATTTCTCTAAGCTACTAGGTCAAGCTTTTGATCTTTTGCTAAATTTCCAGCAAGTCATGCCAGAAACTAGTCATCCAGATCCAATGAAGGAGATTCTTGTAGCAGCTGTAATACTGCCTTTAGTGGCTTTAATTTTTTGAACTTATGTTTTGTATCTACATTGTAGCAGTTTCTTACTACATTTGCAAATTTTTTACTGGTATTTGTTCTATATCTATTTTAGCTTATTTTGTATTGAACTTGCAATTCCGTTCTGCTTTTATACCTCATGCAAGGATTTTTTGCCTTCTTTTTGTTTTTCACTTTTTTCTGTAGTTTCTTGTTTGAAATTCCCTTTTTTCCTTGTTCTCTTTTCATTAGTAGTCTTAAATTTGCTTGAGTAATTGCGTTAAAAATCAAAGTTCAAAGAAACAAGCATAGAGAAGACAAAAAAAAAAAAACTAACAGAAATTATTGAAGGTATGAGCATGATCCATGTTTGTAATTTCCGTGTTGCTTGTTGTTTATCGTAAGACTTATGGTGCTTACTTTTCTTTGTCCTTTTTCGTTCACGTTACCTATCTATTATAGTTTATTTGTGTGCCTAGGCTATAGATATGATTATCCAGTTGGTTTACAAAGTTTGATAATGGACATCTTGATGCTTCTTTTTGCTTGCAAAATGAAGAAGAAAACGATTTCATAATGAGTTTTTTCTTATGGTTTTGTAGTCTTCAACTGTAGCTACACTCCTACTTCAAGTTCGATATTTGGTTTTTGAAGAATCCAAGTTCTGATTTAAGGAGTGTTCAAGGTATTTATGTTACATTTTTTTGAAATTTTTGTAGTCTTTCCATTTTCATCTTTTAAGTTAATTTGCCGTGTTAAATATGCATATTAAAGGGTAAGGCTCACTATGCCCGCATTTCATCCTTTTGTTTTTCTTGTACTGTCGAAGTTCTCTTAAAAAATTATACTAGCCCCCTAGCTGACCAATCCTGGATCCGTCCTTGCCTCCATTTAAACATCAATTTCACTTTTGTATCAGAAATCAGAAGCCTCGACTGCACACTAATGAAGCGTCTCTTGTGGAACTCCATTCCCAATTTTAGATTCTATTCATCGTCGTCACAAAATGTGCTCAAAACTGGACACATTCTTAAGCAAGCCAGGATATTCTCGAATTTCGACATTATCCAATATTCAAAGTTGACACATGACTCCAATCCATTGCATTTTGATCTTGAACGTGCCAAAAATGCTGGTTTTACTGATCTTCCGGTACCCGGAATGCTCGTGGCTTCTTTGTTTCCTCGAATCATTGCTTCCCATTTCGTAAGTAGTCTTCTGTTCTTTCCTTGTCAAACCCAAAATGTTATTTGTACACTTCACTTAATTGTAGGTCAGTCTAATGCATTGCTCAATCATGGATGAAATGCTATCTTTCTGACATGTTGACATATTTTTTTACTAGACGAGTGTAGCATACATTTATTTATTGCAATTTGTAGCCAGGGGCTGTGTATGTGAAGCAAACTTTGGAGTTCAGGTCACCAGTTTATTGTGGGGAGGAGATCACTGGGGAAGTACAGGCAAGCAATATTAGACAAATGAAAGAGAAATATATGTTAGTACTTTGCTTCCCCTGTCATCCTAAAATTTTACATCTTTCTCAGGAGTTACAAATTTGATGCAATGGCATTTTGTCCACAATTTTTTAGGGCAAAATTCACTACTAAATGCTACAAAGGTGGAGGAATTCTTGTAATTGACGGTGAGGCCACAGCAATATTGCCTACTCTGGCCATGAAACGAAATTGAGGAATGCTGCAATGTTGAACAACTAGGCTGCTTAAAACAAGGTCACACCTCCACTACCCGAGCTGATTTTTCGATCAATTATGTAAATGGAATGTCTCCTATTCCCTGGTTCAATTCATGCGGATTGATTTGACATGGATATTGGAAGTGTGCCGTGGAAACAAATTAAGGACCATTGGCTAGTTTCTAGGAATGCCCGAGCACGGTGGCATTGAATAATTTGCTTCAGTTACTTGAAATAGTTGGAGTGTATATTGATGGTCATATTTGAGAACGATTGAGTAAACGTATTTATTCAAGACATGACCACATAAATAAATCGATATTATCAAGTGAGGAATGTTACTTGAAAATTGCTGTGATTATATTCATGTTCATCTGCATGATATATATTGCAATATTTCCGTAAAATTGCACGAACAACTTTTGGAAATGTACCATATATCCAGTAGTGTGAAAAACGATAATCACGTTTAAATTACACTAAAATAGTGCTCGTCAATCATTATGCATCTCTCGCGTGTATTTCCGGCTGGGCAAGACCTAAGCTGAAAATCCAAATTGTTGCCAAGCAAGAAACATGAATTTAAAAAGAATGTGCATTTAAAAGCCTGTTTGATTCACGTTAATTGGGAAAAAAAATGTGTTTTGAATAATATTTTTAGGAGAATATGTGAATAAAAAAGTAAGGAAAAGATTTTGGTATACATGTAAAATATTGTATTGTGTGAATGTGTGGTTGAAATGATTCTGCAACAAATCATAAAATAAATTAATTTATGTCAAACATGCACTTCATTTTGTTGTAACAATTTTTGTTGAGTTTGGCCCAAAAGAACAAATTAGTAAGATGGAAATTACAAACGTGCACTTAAATTTAAAGATTGCATTTCAAAAATCAGAATTATAATTTATATTTAGGGCCTGTTCGGTAGGGATTAAAATTCAATTAAAATTGAAAATAATGTCGTTATTGAGTCTCATTCGTCTAATAAAAGTCAACAATAACGATTAATTTTTCAATTTTAATATGATTTTAATATCTACCGAACACGCCTAAAGTCAGACTATAATACAATATTTTAATATTAAATAATATTATTATAAAATTCAATTAATTATATGCCCAAACCCCAAACCCTCTTCCTCAATCCATTCTCTCTCTGCTCTGCTCTACCTCTTCTTTCTCTGTGAATGGCAGCTGCCAAATCCGTTGCATTTTGATCTTGAGAATGCCAAAAATGCTGGTTTTGCAGATCTTCCAGTACCCGAAATGCTTGTTGCTTCTTTGTTTCCTCAAATCATTGCTTCACATATTGTAAGTAGTCTTCCGTTCTTTCTCCGTCATCCTGAATTAGTATTTGTTCACTTCACGTAATGGTATGTCCAATGGATTCGGTCGCCAGGGGGCTGTGTATGTGAAGCAAACTTTGGAGTTCAAGTCACCAGTGTACTCTTGGGGGGAGATCACTGGGGCAGTACAGGCAGTCATTCATAGACAAACAGAATAGAAATATATTATATATGTTAGTACTTTGTCTACTTCCCTTGTCATACTAAAGTTTTACATATCTTATTCAGGTGTTATAAATTGATTCATTGGCATTTTGTTCATGCTTTTTTAGGGCGAAATTCACTACAAATTGCTTCAAAGATGGAGGAATTCTTGTGATTGATGGTGAGTCACTGAGTCTACAGCAATATTTCCGACTCTGGCCACAAAACAAACTTAGGAACTTTGCGACGTTGAACAATTAGACTGATTTAAACAAGGACTCATTCAAGACTCGAGCTGATTTTTTTTTTTAGTTTTTTGGATCAATCACTACAGTTGCCAATCTATTCTCCTAGTCATTGGGTCCTCAATGGACAGATTGCCTCAACACAATTTTTCAGGATAAAATGGATGAAAACTTATCATAGGCTAGCCTGTGCCGCAAAAAAATTATACACAATCTTGATAATTTTGCATTGATCAGAAATTTCTAAATGTATTTGGTTTTTGATAAACAGAAAGTTATTAGTTATATTCACTTGCTACACAAGAATTAAATTATTCAGAATAAAATGGGATCTAATTGTATCAGCAGGGCAAACAATTGAGAGCAGCAGCAGAGAAAAACTTGCAGGTGTTGTATGGCTTCCATCCTCAAAAATCTGTTTTTGAGATATAAAACATAAATGTTAAATGAAAATAGATCCAGATGCTACAGAAATAAATTGGTTGCACACGATCAATATAATGACTTGTTACCATTCTGTCAAATTGTAATCGTCCGGTGGTTCCAAATGCACATCTGGAGTAACCAGCCACCTCTTCTTCTTTGTCGTTTTCAATGTCGGACAATCTGAGTAATAATGTAACACGTAAAAGCAATGTTTTAATTCAGAGATGAGAACTAATCTGTTAGAGCTTAATCTTTAGTTGTTCTCAGATGAATTTTGAAAATAATGATCAAACCCAACCATCGAGAAACTTTTGTTTATCATGAAAGGGTTCGTCTTATGCAGTAGAAAGTTCTTCGAAGAAATCATAATGCCAGTTGCCAGATGAGGAAGCTGAAGTGATCTAAACCTCTCGTGATGGGGATAAGGAGCAAAACATAGGGGATTGAAAGTCTGCTCAACCTCGTAGTTTCATGTCTTCTGTTAAATATTTATTCTAATCTTGGTGTTGAAATGAGAGACTAATTCCATAATGAGTTTAAGCAAGTAGTACTGTTCAGGAAATTATTTAATCGGAGAAGTTGATATTACCTCCTTCGGGATATATTGAGTTGTAATGAACCTCAGCCCAAAAGCTCAAGAAAATAACTGCATGTCAATATAAATTAAATGGGATATCATACCATACAAGTTTAATTCAACGAAATGGGGACAAGAAAATGAATTAAAAGATAATTGCAAGTTTCTTTCTGTAGGCTTTGTCATTAACACGAAGAGAGATGGAAGCTGGCAAAGAAGAAAATAATGCTACAAATATGTTTGGAAAGAAACAAGAAACGACATGTTTTGATCAATCAAAAATCAACTCCATCCATTTTAAAGTACTAGATAATGAAGTTCATGAAAATGTACCTCGTTCAGACTTTTGAATGTTTGGAAGTATCTCAATGTAACAGGTATCCTCGAATGATGTTATGACTAGTATTTTTACACCATACTGCAGCAAGTCATTAGCAATCATCAGACAGCAAGAATTTGCTTCCTCAAAATATCCAAGTGGCTAGTCATAAAAATTGCGAATCATTGACTCATACACATTTATCAACAAACAAAGCAAATCCACTTGCACTTTTCATCTTCTTAATGGGGTGGGAGGATAGCTATTACGCGCACAAGTTTCTATGACCTACTCTATTTTTAACCGAACTTTTGCTTAATTTTCAACTCTTGATATAGCACATCAAAGGACCCACTTTTTCTCAGCATGGAATAATCAAGTCTTATAGGGGCCCACATCAGCAACAGTCAGTACGCCGTGCAACATGAGCCAAATTGTTTTTATCCTTGTGGACTTTGACATCCCAAGAAAATTAATGAAACTTTCTACCAAATACCATATCATTAGTAGGTCTAACAATAACCTTCCATCGAGCACTGCAAATCAACAATACAGTCAAATCTTGCTCATTCACTCCATCTACTTCTTTCAAATATATTTCATTCCTTATCCATCTCTGACTTTGAGAGCAGGTTTATAATACGAGATCAATCATGTATATTTTAAGGATTAGCATAATGCACTATGTGAGAGCAGAAAAGTAACAAGTATCACAATAACAAATGGACTGCAAAATACTGAGCTATAATTTGAGGTTCAGTCATACGAGCAAAATGGGTAAAACGGAAGCTAAGAAAACTATCACAGTCATGAAACGAGGCCAAAGCAGACAGGGAAATCATACCGAATCTGCAGCAGCCTGCAAAGTAACATGATCACCCCATTCGCCACTCCTAATTTCCATCCAAATCATGCTTAAATTACAGTAAAATAGACAACCAGTAACCATCAGACAATGAGTAAAGACTTACTTGGACATCTTTTTCAAATATTGCTCGTAAGCCATTGGTACGTATCCTTCATATATCTCTGGGCAAGACTTGAGCTGAAATCCAAATTGTTGCCAAGCAGTAAATATCAATTTAAACAAAATTAAGCAATAAGTTTAAGAAGAATGTGCACTCAAGGGAAGTGCCTACCTGATTTACAACTTGTTGTCGAACAAACTTGTGGTGCTCAGGAGTACGATAAATTTGATCTGATAGAGCTCTAAACTGGAAAGAAACACATTTCCAATCAGAATTCTTAGTAAGTTTTTCATTTCTGGTAAGTTAACAAGGGACATAATGCCTCATGCAAGTGAAACTTCTAGCTTTTGAACACATAATGTAAAAAGGTACTCGTGGAATATTTCTTATCAATTCTTTATTATTTTTTGGTCAAAATCAATTCTTTATTTTTGTAAATACTACTGAACATTAGAAAGTAACTTTTCTAAAGTCAGAAGACCCGAATATATTCATGACAAAGGTTCCGATTCTCTAGTTCCCGCTATTAGAAATAAAGAGGGTATAACTCCACTTTCAGAAACATGGTTATAATGGAAACTTCCATTAATATAAGAAAACCAATTCTACAAGTTTTTCTTGCTTTGGTTATGAGGCCTTCAACCAATTGTTCATAACATGACAATACAGATTTTTTTGATAGGCAACATGACAATACAGATAGCACATTAAAATTTTGAAACTCAGAGAAAATACATGGCATGCTTGACTAAAACTTTCTTTCAGATATTCAGTTGTGAACTCAGCAAGCACACATACTGTCAAATCATTTTGATGAACTTTCCTGACGCGCTCAGTCGATTCAAATTATAGAAATTGTCGATCAGTTGGTCTGAACGATTTCTTCACCAAGTCAAGCCCTTAGGGCTTTACAGGGCAATCTCGATGATGGAGGCAAGCAAAGTGAAATTTAAGGACATTGCTCCCTTTGAGAAATAAAGTGAGACAACTTTGGCATCTGACCGACTACTATTACGGTAAAACCCTCAATTTTAATCCACCCTAATAGAAAGATCTATTGAAAACCGTTCCTTCACTGGAATTCCTTTAAATATGTGCTCGTCATCAAGGGACTAGGCTTCCACAGAAGATATCACTTAATACTGCAACTGACAGCCCAAGAGAGAGAAAGGGGGCAAATAAGAGAAAAAGTATAAAAACTAACCTGGCAGTTTCCATCGCCTCGAACCTTAAATTCTACCAGCTCATACACCAGTAATCTACAAAAGAGAACATTAATTGAATCAATGCTTGTAAATATAATATCAATAGATTTTATGCCCCTCTACAGCAATCTATGTAGTTAATAGAAGTGATACATTACTCTTTTCTTATAGAAAAAGAAAAACCAACAAATGACGACAAGCACTGCCAAGATATCATCTACCCGCAGGCTGTCATTGAGAACAATCAGAATTTCTCCAAGAATTATTAGCTTCGGTAGCATCCTTTTCCAAACCTAAGAGGTCTGTCTAAAGTATATGTGCTCATTGCCACAAATCTGTTAAGTACTTGCCAAAAATATGATAATATTTCTCCATGTGTTCTTCATGTCAAGAAACAGGATTCCAGTACCTGTCCAGAAGCCTTTGATGATCTAACGTTGTTTTATCGATTGAGGGTATTTCACCATTAATTCTAGGAATATGCTGCAAAATGATGACAAAATTGAGAAAGATTAACATCCAATTTATATTTTGGAAACAAATTAAAGGACCATTCATTCAGGTGTACTAATATAGAAAGTCTCATTACAATAACGATGCATGAATCTGTATGACTAAATGTGATTTGTGTACTCTTTGATTATTAAGTTCACAAACTGCAATACTTTAGGATACATTACCTATGCAACAACATCAACTTGATAAGCATTATTCCTAATAAATTTAAAATCGGTTACATGATGCTTTTTGGCCACCCATCAAATGAAATTCTACACCGATCCTATCACAGGATACAGGTCACAAATTCTAGACATCCAAAAATGAAACCACCTATTCATCCCTCTCTGAAGCAAATTCTCTCTCCTCTCTCGTGTTTCTTTGGCTCAAACTCCTCTATGATGAGTCGTAGTCACTGCCTTCGGTCCCATTCATTCAATTGCTCAAGACTGTTCGTGGAATATATTTTGTTTGTTCAGTTCAGGATGCTACAAATAAAACAGTTGCAGAATTTACTAACTATTAATAAAACTCAGCAGGACAGGACGAGCAAGTAATCAACTATTACATAGAAATACTAAAGCAACACTAACTCTAACATGAAGTCAAAAGCACAGTTTTAGAGTGCAACAGGCGTAACTTACCAAGGAGGAAAAAAAAAAATGCATCTCATGTACTATTAGCTTTTAAAATGACACGCAATAGCATATTATAATCAAACTTTGAAAGTTCTAGGGAACTTGATGAGAAGGGGGACGTTGATCTCCAATGATAATACACTTACGGGAATAGGAACCATCTGGTTCAATATTTTGCCCAATTCACCATCTAAAGCATTCCCGTCCATTAGGTCCAGAGAATATGACCACTCCTCCCCACAATATGACTCTCCTCCTGGGCTAGAATATGAAGCAGATACTTCTAAATCAGTTGCTTCTTCTTGGCAATTCCCATTTCCTACAAGTTGTAAGGCACATAATCATAATATATGCAAGATGATGATACAATTCAACAAATCAAATTGTCTGGAATTTGTCAGGCTATCAATACCAAAAGTATAAGTTTCCGGTGACTGAGCAAACCAATTCGGAGAATAGAGAGATGTTTGTGAATGGTCTACACCCTCCTGGAAAGATTTAGATTGTTCTGTGACTGAAAGTCGTAATAGTTCTTCCTGTAGACAGTTTATTGAGAGCTCGTGGTTTTCTGCGTTGCTAGATTCTGTGCCACAGTTATATTCTTTAAGGCAGTGTCCAGGAAAATAGTCTACATTTTGTTGCAAAATGGAACCACAGCATCCATAATTAGGATATGGATCAGTGTCGAAAAGCTGGAGACCCCACCGAACAACATCAGGATCTTGCTCGTACTTAATCATTAGAATACTAAGGGTCTAAATTGGAGTGTTCCTGCCTCAAAAAGTACCGAGTCTCATAGCTGCCAAAGAATGGAGAGAATTATGATATTGGAAAACATTTAACTTGATTGGTTTTGGGAAAAGCATCGTATCTAGCTTCCACCTGATTGAAGAGAAATATTAGGCATTTACCACTGTGCCACATATCAGAAGTTGACCAATGCACTCCAAGCATATAAGAATGGACATTTTCACTTTTTATTTTTATAACTTTTCCAACTAGCATGGGATGCAATGACGTTCATGTGAAAAGGTCAAATCACACAAGGCCAATCAGGAAAGTCAATAAAATTACAGTAACAATAAAATAACCATTGGAAATAAATTTTTACCACTTGATTTATTTTCAGAGAAAATAACTGCAATGAAGAGGCTACCTACACAAACTTATATACTAGGTGATTAATGTTAATGTAGGTACATGGAACTCGTGGCTGCTGAAAATGTTGAAAAGTCTAGTTAAGTTCAGGAATCATGGTGACGACAATGGTACAAGCATGCACTTAAATTCTTCAATATCTTGATCAAATAAAGGACCCAGAGATGGAATCACGTGAATAAATCCAAAACATAAAAAACCAAAATATGAAAGAGGTGTATGGTTTCAATGAAATAGGGAAAGGTTTCACAATAACACAACGGTTCTCAGTCTGACAATGTTATGGCAATCCACCTTCAGTCTTCTTCCAAAATGAATGATCATGAATTGAACATAGACAGCCTTATTCCACCAATGAAAGGACAGTCACACCTCCAAGCAACTCACTGGAGAGTTCCACGCACGGGTAGGCCCCACCATATGAGCGCGCACAATACCAACAACATTATATAGCATTCCTTTCCTCCAATATTCAAGTCAATATTTGATCATTAAATTCTTAAAAAGTGGCAGTCGAGGGTAACCTAATTATTCTGTTGCTCTCAATAAATTAACTAACTATTCCGTTGCTCTAGATGATTAACTATCTCAAACGCGTAAACTCCAATACAGAATAATGGCCGCATCTAGTAACTTCTTAAAATTAGATTCTAGCAAAACAATTTGGAAACCCATTAATTCAATACGAATTTGGAAACCCGTTAATTCAATAAGAATTCTTAATTAATCATATGATGGATTATAAGACAATGATCAAATGTGTGAAATTAAAAAAAAAAGAAAAAGAAAAAATCCTTTACAATTTATGGCTTCCATTTCTAACACACAATCCTATGGCTGTATGAGCTAAAACAACAGTGTCAAACTCTAAAACGGCCAACCAAAAACGAAACAAATGTTTAACCAATTAACCTAATTAAATAAACAAATCACACGCCATCCAACCACACAAACATTCCACATGTAGGGACATTGGATCAATCTGTTAATCTAACCATGATAGCATCGCCATATAAGAATTGAATCAAGTTTCGTAATGGAAAAGACAGCAATCAAAACAACACTGAAATCATCATAAAAAACGAGACGATTTACTTCATTGATTTTAATTTACCAAAGAATTCAACAATGCAGAACAAAACCTGCCTTGAATTCTCGAATTCCGATCAATATCGAATCACCAATTCTCCTCTCCATATCATATCCAATTGATATATAGATACAAGTAGATAAACAGATAGCGGTGTGTGTATGTATGAAAAGTGTTGGTGACGCGACGAATGAAAAATGTGAATGCTGAGAATCTAGAGAGGATTATGGGTATTTATTTAAGGGAAAGTAAATTAATTGAACTGGGAATGAAAATTTCGTGGGTGGTGGGTTGTGTTGGGTGGGTTGAGTGTCATATCACGAGGAGAGTCACTGTTTCTGTACAATTAAAATGGAAATGACAGAATGAGAAAGCATATAAGAGAAAACCGACAACGGAATTGGAATCTCACTCTGATTAACATTGCCCAGTGTTTCAGCAGTTGTTGTTCTTGTCAACTGACGGCGATTCCTCTCCGTTTGTCTTTTTCCGTCCACCTTTTTTCGGGGTGCCATGACCAAAATAAGTACAGTCAACATACTTCTATTTTTATTTTTTTCAATTTTTTTCATATGGACCAACTTTGTCGTTGATGGACCAATTTATATTGAAAAAGTCACATCTATACTAGATTATAGATTCCCATTTTTTTAACATTTTTTTTTTTCATTTAGGGCGGATTCGGTAGAGATTAAAATCGAAAAATTAACCGTTATTGTTGACTTTTATTAGACGAGTGAGACCAAATAACGACTATATTTTCAATTTTAATTAGATTTTAATCTCTACCGAACAGATCCTTAATTTGCTAGATTCATCATTGGTGTACCGATAGGCAAAATTAGTAGATCTTTCTCGTCCATCAGCTTCGAGAGCCTTGTGAATAAAATGAGAAAGTCTATCAATAGTACTCCAAAATGCTTGAGAATATAATAGACATAGTCAATTCAATCTCTATACGAGTGAGCCGATTGACAAAGATTCCAAGTTTTAAACCGTCGATAATTAAATAAAATATTTTGATAAATTTATTTACAGACAAAAAATACTAACGATGATAAGCGATGAATATTATTGACATGGCCCGAACAAGGCGCCCCCTATTGAAGTACTTATGAATAGTGGTTGCGGGTTTCTAAGTTAAAATTCATAACTGTAACTGTTATCAAAATCATTTGTTATTTAATATTATCCAATCATATTTAATTAAATTTACGTAATACATAATTCCTAATATTGATTAAGAATGTCAGAGGAGGTGCCTTGTTTTCTTTTTTCTTACTTTAATTTCAACAATCAAGATCATTTTATTTATAAAATCAAATTTTAGTAATTCAGACTACAATTCTATCAAATTTCCTTTGGTGCAAGTTGTCGGTGTTTACACCGTGAAATTGTCGAAGTTTGATGAGGTGGACACAATGACGTCACACTGCCCAATACACTTTCTAATGAAGAGTAAAAAGCTAAAACTAAGTGGGACTTTGAAGTTGTGGATAACTAATATTAAAAATCTTTGTAAAGGTTGGCACCATTCTTGATCTCTTGGCTTCAATGAACGGGATGAAAGTTTCTCACTGTTGATGTAACAAGAAAATCTTAATTATGATTGAACACGTCGACAGTGAAATCTTTTTTATCATACAGGATATCAATTGTAAAGGTTGGCATCAGTTTTGATTAGCAATGAAATTTTAATAGGTCGATTTTAGTTGCAAAAGTACTGTATTAAAATCTTAGTGCCCAATACTTTTTCTTTAAAGCATATCATTCTATAAAGATGAATACATGTTCAAGTTTTTATTTTTATAAATTTTTAACGTCAAACAAACCATATTATTAATGATTGCCTTTTGAAAATCGTAGAAGATATAACGGAAATGATACAATCAATCACCGGTCTATTAATTACACTTTTGGTAGTTAAAGAAGCTATCGCAATTGATTTTCGAGAAGCGGGCGGTTCTCTTTGTGTTACAGGTTTTTGTTTTGAGTGTTCTTTTTGACATTTTGAAAAATTGTTTTGAAAACACTAAAAACGCGTTTTAAAATTTTTAGCTTGATTATAAAACGTGTTTTCTTTGTAAAATTTTAAATTGTTTTTAAAAACGCGTTTTCGAAAATAGAAAAGATAATACGGTTTAACTGTTTTGAAAAATCGAAAACAGAAAACGACTGAAAAATGATGAAGAGAACGGACCTTAACATTCGTGATGATTGATATTCATTTTAAAGGTCACATATACTAACTAATTAACAGTCGAGAATAGTACTATAAAGAAATAAAGTCGAATTTACAAGTGTGAAACGAGTTCTAATTTTTACACAATAATATTTCGTTTAGCGCAAAGTTCGAATTGAATCCAACGGTCCAAACCCGTGATTTACCCTACATCACCTCCCCGCCATTTCTTCCTCCAACAAACTTCACCTCCCTCTTCTCCCAAATTCCTCATTCGTCAAACTTGTTTATTGTACATTTTTTTTTTTTCAAAATGGAAATACACGATGATAATAATATCAAAATTCACATTAAAATCTTTATATTATTAATCGTGTTGTCATCGGCAACAGTAAGCCATGCAGCCCCTTCCACCAGCACCACCGGAACAGATAACCCAACTGCCGTCCAGCTCGTTACGCAGGCCTTGTTTAGCCGTTTCAGCAATTTTTCTTCCTTATTCAGCGGTGATATTCTTAAAGAATTCGGTTATTGCATTAGCAATGTGTGAGCGCCTATTTCTTCCGATTTCCATTAATTGTGGAATTTTTGGAGATTGGTTGTGATTTTTGTTCTGTCTTAAGGTTTAATTCGTCCACCTACAGTTTAGGGAGAATTTGAAGTTGTTAATTTGTTTTAGGGATGCTGAGTGGGATGCGGCATTTAATTTCTCGAAGAATACAGATTTTTTGTCCGCTTGTATCAAAACGACAAAAGGTATATATGAAGCTCCCTATTTTATATTTTAGCCTAGTTTATTTTCAAACTTTTAGTCTCATTGGTAGGCTGTAGCAACTGTATTGTTATAGTAAAGCTCATGATCAAAGGAATGTTGGGGTGTGGAGAAGAAGTGTGAAAAGCACAAAGTTTTTGCTTCTTGAGGAATTTCTCCAAAATGCGTAGAAATGTATAGGGGAATGAAGAACGATCACTATTCCATCACTACTGGCGTTCTTTGTCATTTAACAATTTATATCCAAAATATTCGAAGTTCATCTTTGTTCTGAGATTTGATCAATGTCTCTGGTGGACTGATAGGTGATGTGATGCAACGGATGTGCACAGCAGCTGAAATTAAGTTCTATTCAACTAGTTTGATACAATCTGCTCTAAAAAGTAACGGTGGGGCAAGGAGCAGCAACTACTTGAAACCTAACAAGAACTGTAACTTGACCTCATGGCGTTCTGGTTGTGAGCCAGGATGGTCATGTAGTGTCGGAAAGGACAAACAAGTTGACCTTAAAAACGATAAGGACATGCCTCAGAGAAATCTTGATTGCCAACCTTGTTGCGAAGGCTTCTTCTGTCCTCATGGTCTTACCTGCATGATACGTGAGTATTAAGAAAACGATCAAAACTGAAATCTTATAGTTGTACTTGTTTGAATAAGACTATATTCTACTGCCACCATAGAATCCTTTTTCCTTCTTCAATATATTCTGTTGAAAATAATGGCATTGACTTCTTCTGAGTGTATTTGAGCTCCATTTTTGTAAAGAATGAGTTTTGTAATAGGGATTTTTTTAGAGAATAGGTGGTTAAAAAGCAAGGAAAAATTTTAGGTTTACGTACAAAATTTTTTTATTGGAAGAATGTATGGTTGAAAATGAATTTGAGGAAAAATGAATATTTAGAGAATGGGGGTCCAACAGGGGTCAATATCACCTAAATCATCAACTTGTAATCTATTTGTGACTGCTTGTTGCTTAATATGACATGATGTCTGTTCATTCATCTCCAATACCCTCCTCCAACTTGCTGCTTTAGTGCAGATACTTTGTTTTCTAGCTTCCCAAAAGTTTATGAGCTCCATAAGCTTACTCGCTAAATAATTAAATATAGAAGGGCTTATTTTTGGCATTCTATTGTTCTTACCAAATAAAAAAGTAGATAAATAAATAATTTTGTCATAAAACTAATGTGGAATGTTTCATCACTTGGCTTCCGTTTAATTGCTGGTCTTCTCAAATGATATATTTCCTTGTTCATAACTTTTTTTTTCCCGTGGTGGAGCATATGAACTCTAACATTTTTCTCCCCCCTTATCATGAAGCCTGCCCCTTGGGCTCATACTGCCCTCTTGCAAAACTCAACAAAACTACTGGCGTCTGTGATCCGTAAGTTAGATTTTTCCATAAAGTTCACTATTTTATGTAGTATTATGTTTTTTAACTTTTATTTGATATCGATCATCGAGAAAAAATTGCAGGTACCGATATCAACTGCCTCCAGGGCAGACAAACCATACCTGTGGTGGAGCAGATGTTTGGGCTGACATATTGAGTGGCAAAGATATATTCTGTTCAGCAGGATTTTACTGTCCCAGTACCACTCAGAAAATCCCTTGCAGTCGTGGGTATTAATTGTTATTCCAAAACTCTGAGCATGTCTCTCTGGACTACTTTTGTGTTTCAAATTGTTCTTTCTTCTCTGCATGCTTTAGCAATAACATCTGTCATCTCTCTCCTCTCCTCTTCTTTTCACTTTGGTTCATATTTCCCTCATGTTCAGAGATTTTCTGTTGCCTATTTGTTCTACTCATGTACTTTTCATTCCTTTTTTTTGGATTTTACAGACACTATTGCAGGACTGGTTCTACAGCTCAAACGAGTAAGTGCAATACTATTGTTTTATACTTGTACAGTTTCCCTGTATGTCAATACCAGTTTCTATAGTGCTTGAGGGGTAGGGGAAGAACTAAACATTTTCCGTTGACTCACATGGTTTGGGAACTTCAAGTCACATAAGGAACTAAGGTCACTCATACTCCAAAAACTCATGCTTGCTTATCAGGCACCTTCTATCTTTCTTATGTAAGGTCTCTTGGGTTCAGATGATCTCTTAGAATTTTAGTCAGAAGACAATTTTAGGCCAAGAATCAAGATATAGAATTAACTTGGTACTTGAATGTGAATAAATGACATTTTATTACAATTCCTGACACCTAAAAACATTGGATGGATTTCCCTTTGATTTACTATTTACGCTGTCAAACTAGACATAGATTGTGCTTCAAACTAGCAGTTTCTTTCAACTTATTTAATTGAAGTTCAAATAGAATTTAATCTATAGTGCAACCAAACAACACGAACCTTTTGTGTTACTGCTGTGTCCCAAATTGACAACGATATGTTCTTTTATAAGCACTTTTAGTTTTTATTCTTATCTCCCAAGTGTGTTTGCACCATGCCATTCATTTCTTTCTTCTTTGCCCGTGATATATTGGTTATTTTAGAAAAATATGTGGTTATTGTGAATCAATTTGCAGAGTGCTATCAGTTGGCAACTTGTGAACGACAAACTACAAACCAAAATATCACAGCATATGGGATCATGTTTTTTGTAAGTCGTCATCTCCATCTTACAAACAGGTTAAATATTTGCATTTATCGAGTCTCTGGATAATTGATGTTGCATACATGCCGTATGGACAACAAGTCTTTAACCGTCCTCTTCCAATTAATCATTAGGTTGGAATCACTCTTGTACTTCTCATTATATACAACTGTTCTGGCCAAGTTCTCAGTGACAGAGAAAAGAGGCAGGCAAAATCTAGAGAAGCTGCTGCAAGAAGTGCTAGGGAAACAGTACAGGCACGCGAAAGATGGAAATCTGCAAAAGCCACTGCTAAATTGCATGCAAGTGAGCTTCAATCACAACTATCACGAACATTCTCACGAAAAAAATCTGTAAGGCAGGACCAGCAAAAGAGCTCAGGCCAACCTAAACCTGGATCAGATGCTGCATTGCCACCCATGCCTGGTGGTGCATCTGGGTCAAAAGGTAATAAGCAAAGCAACCTCACAAAAATGATGCAAGATCTTGAAGAGAATCCTGACGGTCATGATGGATTCAATATGGAGATTGGAGACAAGAATTTGAAGAAGCAAATGCCAACAGCCAAGCAGTTGCATACTCGCAGCCAAATTTTCAAGTATGCGTATGGTCAAATTGAAAAAGAAAAAGCAATGCATGAGCAGAACAAGAACTTGACTTTCTCTGGAGTAATATCAATGGCCTCTGAAAATGAAATCATTAGCAGGCCACCTATTGAGGTTTTCTTTAAGGATCTGACTCTAACTTTGAAAGGAAAAAGGAAGCATTTGTTAAGGTGCATAACAGGGAAACTAGTGCCTGGCCATGTCTCCGCAGTCATGGGTCCATCAGGTGCTGGGAAGACAACATTTCTTTCTGCCTTGACTGGAAAAGCTACAGGTTGCCTCATAACCGGTTCAATTCTCATAAATGGGAAGAATGAACCTATGCAATCCTACAAAAGAATTATTGGATATGTTCCTCAAGATGATATAGTGCATGGGAACTTGACAGTGGAAGAGAATCTCTGGTTCAGTGCTAGATGCAGGTATGCTGCTATGAATTTATAATAAATGTTACCTGTAGTGTATTTCTTTTAATAGGCAACTGTAATATGTGCTTGGCTGGTATTAGCTATAGGAGTATCTAAAAAATCCTTCAAATTGTATCTGATCTTTTCTAGATATTGTTGACATTACCTCATTTCCATCCCCTCGCTTCCAACACACTCCAAGAAGCAAGGTTTGATAGAATAAAAATGTCTTCTGTAGGGTTGTGCACTTTTGAAAATTTACTCCATGGTTTTCAATATTTATTTTGATTCTGTTTTAAAATCACTGTTGAAACATTCATTATCTTGAGTTTAATATTCTCATGTTAAAAGAGACTATATTTGGTGTAACATGATCTATGGAAAGATGGATCCTGCAGATTTTATTGATTTTTCAGTGACCATAAAGTATGAGATGCAGCCTGCAAGAAGTGGACATACATGTACCATATGGAATATTCTGAGGCCAAATATATATTACAAACTAAACCTGATTAACAGTAAATCTTTGTTAAGCACACATTTCTATTATTCTTCCAAGTAGGTTTGTGATTTGAGTATTCTTATGGTATTTAGGAATCATTTTTGGTCGGTTTGTGATTTGAGTATTATTATTTTAGCTCTAGATTTTCTTCTTGGAATTTAAATAGTAATTTAACATTTTCTTCTAGCACTAAGATAATTTTTTTATTTTCCTGTTGCACTAGAATTTTTGTTGCATTATATAAATAAGAACGCCGGAATTTTCTGAAAATAGGGACTTGCTGAATAACAAGTAGAGTTTTTTCCATTGCCTTCCAAATTCTCTATATTCTTCAGGAATCAAGAAGTCCAAATTCTCAGTGTTCTGTTGGAATCAACAAATCTTTGATGCCTATTTTTTTAGTATCCATGAGCGAGTCTATAAAAAGTGAAGCAATGTTCGTGAATTCTGTTGTTCTCATTTTCATACATGCTTCCCTGCATCATTGTAGTTGGATATAATGAGTCTTTTATCAGCGGTTCATATATTCGAGCCTATCTGATGTCTCTTGACCTCATGCATATGGTCTTCACTCAACCTTGATTTTTTCCAACAATAGAATGCTTAACATCCAGATAGGTTCACAGAATCAATTATCTGATGTTAAAGAGTTCCAGTCCAAATCTGTCCACAACAAATTTAGTAGTTATCTCCCAAACTGAGCCAAGAGTATTGGACTTGCTTCTTGCTGCTAGGTTATGATTGTATCTTCTAGTTTGTTTCTTCGTCATATTGATAATGAACCTTATTCTTTATGCTTATCATTGCAGACTCTCAGCTGATCTCCTAAAACCAGAAAAAGTCCTAGTTGTTGAAAGAGTCATTGAGTCATTGGGCTTGCAGGCTGTTAGAGATTCTCTAGTAGGAACAGTAGAGAAAAGAGGAATCTCTGGAGGCCAGAGGAAGCGAGTAAATGTCGGGTTGGAAATGGTTATAGAACCTTCTTTGTTGATCTTAGATGAACCTACTTCTGGTCTGGATAGTTCTTCTTCTCAGCTACTCCTTAGAGCCCTTCGCCGTGAAGCTCTTGAAGGAGTAAATATATGCATGGTGCTTCACCAACCAAGGTAATTCTGGCTTTCAAATCTATTCTGTTTTTATCTACCATAGTTGCTTCTCCACCTTTGTGGTTACACATTGAACATTCCTCTGCAAGTTAATGCATTTCGTCTTTATCCTGCTTTTGCATTGTATAAATAAATTAATAATCAATATTACTTACATGCCATATTCTAATGTCTAATCATAACTTGAAAATTGGACATGCAGAACCTATATATAAAGAAATTTACATTAGCGCTTAAATTACCTCACTGTCACGTTTAGATGCCAGTTAATTTACAGACCGATTGATTTCAATACATTTATTTGCCTTGACTCTTCTCAAGTAACTGACTGTTCCTTGCTTCAGCTACACCTTGTTCAAGATGTTTGATGATATAATACTTCTAGCTAAGGGTGGTCTTACTGTATATCATGGACCAGTGAAGAAGGTTGAAGAGTACTTTGCTGGCCTTGGGATCAATGTCCCTGAGCGCGTAAATCCTCCAGATCATTTTATTGACATCCTGGAAGGAATTGTGAAACCAAGCGCAAGCTCAGGTGTGAACTTTAAGGAGCTTCCTCTCAGATGGATGCTTCATAATGGGTACCCTGTACCACCAGAAATGCTTGATTCTGCTGCAATCGCAGCATCTTCAACTGGAGATTCAGCTCATGGAGCAAGTCCAGCTGCAGCTTCTGGGCCAGGTCAATCTTTTGCTGGAGATCTATGGGAGGACGTCAAATTTGCTGTTGAACAGAAGAAAGACATTATACAACTTAATTTCTTAAAGTCAAAAGACTTATCCAATAGACAAACCCCAAGTGTGCTCCAGCAATACAGATATTTTGTTGGACGGTAATTTCGATTGTCTTTTGACTTTTATTGGCTATTGTACAAGTATTACTCTTTGTTCAATGTGCCAAGCTTAGCACCTTTTTCCCTCAAGGTCCTACTTATATTCTCTAAATTCTCAAGAGGACCATTACGTTTAGCTACAGATTTCCTGACTTTATGTTGTTATAACATTTAAATTCTTCAGGTGGTTTTGATTTTTGTTCTTCCAGTAATTGATATCTGACTTTGTGTTATGACAATCATTTTAGAGTTGGGAAGCAACGATTACGAGAAGCTAGAATACAGGCTGTAGATTATCTGATTTTACTATTAGCAGGAATTTGCTTAGGAACAGTTGCCAAAGTGAGTGATGAGACATTTGGATCGATGGGATATCTTTATACCGTAATTGCAGTTTGTAAGTTTTAAACCTCAGCATTTTTACCTCGTATAATTCCTTATGGATTAATTTGTTTGAAATTAGGTAATCATGTTTTCAATGTGATTAACTTCTCCTAATTATTGACTTGCAGTAATGTCACATATATTGCATGCTGATCTTTCATCATTGGCACTACCACTAGTATGATCATATGATGATGACCTTTTTACATCAATGATGTGTCAGATACAAATATTTGATTTCATGGACATGTTTCTAAATCACGAAACCTATATCTACTGCATAAACTTATAGGAAAAAGTTTCAGGATAATGTTGTTTGTGTAGCACTTTTCAGTCTTTGGACATGCCTAACATACACTGGTATATGCTGTTACATTTCACGAAGTTTCCTGCAGCAAGTCTATATAGGCCTTAGCTAATTAGTATGATACCTTTTGGTTATTTGGATCTTTTTTTGTCTTAGTCACCTATAATCCTTTCCCTAAGTAATCATTTTCACCATCTAATTGCTCCTTAGTAACTGTTTGGTTAACGTACCGCAAGGCCTTACTTGAACAGGATATGTTCTACAGGCTCGCACTCTAAAACCAAGAGTTTGAATAGATGGGGTAATGTAACAAAACTTAATTATGAGTATATGAATAATTAATTACAGGAGTTTCAATTTAGTTAAATTGTTATGAAGTGAACAATTAAGATATGTTAAAACTTAGGGAAGACACTGTTACATCACTTCATGTCAAACACTTTTTGGACATAAATCAACAATTGCTTTCCTATTGTCCTGACTTTATGAATCGATTTATCTTTTAAATAATAAGTTATTAACAGATCAATTGTGTTAATCAAACACTCGACTGAAATACTTAAAACATATGCATGGTTTCTTAGACACAAAATAGTATCAGTTGTTTTATTTCTTCACAAGCATATGCAGTGCCTTCATAGTGTAAATTTCATGAAGAAACGGCTAGAGTGAAAGAAGAGACTAAATGCTTGTTCCACCAACTTATCCCCGAGGATTTCTATATTCACAAAGAGATGAGATGAAACGTTTGTGAAAGAAAAAGAAATTAAAATGGAGGTCTATTGGAAATATTTAGATTGCCATTGTAATGATTGTTAAGTGGATCCATTCCTATGATACTGAATATTGACTATTTCAGCTCTTCTCTGCAAAATTGCTGCTTTGAGAACGTTTTCTCTGGACAAGTTGCACTACTGGAGAGAGAGTGCTTCTGGCATGAGCAGCTTGGCATACTTTCTTGCAAAGGACACGGTTGATCATTTCAATACAATTGTAAAACCCGCACTTTATCTATCGATGTTCTATTTCTTCAACAATCCACGGTCTAGCATTTTTGATAATTACTTCGTCCTGATTTGTCTCGTATACTGTGTTACCGGCATAGCTTATATTCTTGCCATCTACTTTGAACCTGGTCAAGCCCAACTGGTGCGCATCATGAACTTCGCTTCCTTGAGATTATTGTTGAACACATCACATAATGTATTACCTAGCCTTCTAATCTGTTTTCGGCTCCTGCAGTGGTCAGTCCTGCTTCCTGTTGTTTTGACTCTCATTGCAAACCAAGATGGAGATAAATTTTTAATGAATCTCGGAAACTTCTGCTACACTAAGTGGGCTTTGGAAGCATTTCTGATAGCAAATGCTAAAAGGTTTGATTCTACAACACTTCTTTCATTAGGAACTTCGTATGTGTTCTTTCTTCAAAAATGTTTGTCATAGTATGAAATTTGACCTACCAGAAAATTCGTTCAATTTCTTGAATACATTGGCAAGATTAATACTAGTTCTTCATGGAAAGGGATGCTCAATTATTATAAATGGCAGATATCTTCATAATGTATTGCACAGTTTGGAATTTATTGAGTTGACCAAGTCCAGCGACACCATTGAAGTTATTTGGATATAAAAAATACAATGCATAGTTATAAACCTTAGCTCGGCCGGTCGAACCGAAAAACCAGCGACTTGGGCTCTCGACCGGGTCGGGTAGATTAATTTAATAGAAATACAATTGACTTGGTCAAAACCTAGCTTTGACCGAGTTAACCGGCCCAGTTGACCAATTTCATTGAGTTTTGAAATCCTCTTTCAAAAATTTTGAGTCCAAAGGAATTGAACCTTGAACTAAGGAAAATAATGGGTTCCTCACCATTGGAACACAAAATGCTTTATTATTATTTATGTACAATAACTTATATCTATTTAGTGAATCATTTATAGATTTTCTAAAAAAAAATGTTTTAAAAAACTTTGGTCCAACATTTTACTTTATTTTCTAAACCTAAATAATTAGTGAAAAATAAATTAAAAATTTTAATTTTGCCCTTAAAAAAATTTATACTTTATATTTTTTTTTTATAGATTTTTATGCAATGACCATTGAACCTAAATAATTTGTGAAAAATAACTTAAATTTGCCTTAAAAAAAAACTTATAATTTATATTTTTTGTAGATTTTTATGCAATGATCAACCGGTCCGATCACTGACCCATTGATTCAACCAGAAACTTGAGATCCCATACCTTGTCCTGATCGAGTCTTATAACTACGGCAATATGACAATGTTGAACAAAGCTTGTTATATTTGAGTTACTGCAAAATAAATATGTAGAACAGGAATTTCCACACTTCTTCCTCCAGTTACTGCCTTTTGTTTATACATATCGTTGTTGACTCATTTTAAGCAAATATCTTCTAGTTAAAAATTTGGTCTTGTTTCACTTGCAGGTATTCAGGGGTATGGCTTATTACAAGATGTGGTTCTTTAAAACAAAGAGGATATCAGCTAACCGATTGGTATCCTTGTTTAGCATACATGGTAGCCACCGGTGTACTTAGTCGCGCATTTGCATATTTTTGTTTAGTTACCTTCCAGAAAAAGTAAATGAAGTCTGTAATCACTTGTGTATATTTATCGATTTTTCTCCTTATATCGTACCCGAAAAAATAGAAAAAGCAAGAAAATATTACAACATGCTCCTTTTGGAAGCGAAGTGATGAAATGTTCTAGCTAGATGCATAGTTATTGCTAACAAAACAGTCTTGGTTACTATTCATCTGTGAATCTACATGAAAAGCTGCATATGGTAAAGGGCACGAGGGAAAGAAAGTTCTTGTTTGTGGGCATATTAACCAACAAAATAAGGGTGAAAAACTCCGTTGTCTTAACTTTTAAGACGTTTCATTTTAGTCACTGAACTTTTTTTTGGGTGTCATGCAACACAATGATTGTGTGGAACATCAATCGTGGTATAACTATCAAATAATTTTCATCAATTTGAGAGTCAATCAGCAAAAAAAAAAGAAAAAGGGGTATATTTTGAAAGTAAATTAATTTCAATGATCCTATTGAAACTAAATTGAAGTTCAATGATCCAAGTGAGACAAATTAAAATTTAGCGATCCAAGAAAAAAGTACTTAGTCGTTAGTCGTGTGTGAAGTCATGCAAATGATGTATGAAATGATCTCCCAACTATATAATTAACATGTTTCCTGTAAATCTATGATTGGTTGATTATGAAAATTAACAGAAGAGATTTTTTGAAAATGTTGTGAATCAATATAGGAGTAAATTATATTTCAATCTAAATCAGCTTGAGGAATTTCCTGATGAGACAAGTAAGCATAGCCTTGTTTTTGAATTTATTTTAAATGTGTTCTTTTATAAATGTTGTTACGTAACTTAAAACTATCTTACTTGTTTAAAAGTAAAACAATTTTCTCTCTGTTTCTCTCTTTTTCTCACTTTGCATCAACCAAAATGATTTTAGATATGAAGATAGAGAAGAAGGTCAAGATACCTGAAAAAAAATACATATATAAAAAGCTTACATACGATTTGTGTCAAGTTGACTTGGTCATATAGAGGATTAAGTATTAAATCGAGTAGTCTTTTAAATAAGGTTACATTAAGCGCTTCTATAAGTAAATAAAAGACTTTTTTGGGAAGAATACATAAGTCATACCTTAATTATACCCAAATTCAATTTTAAAAGTTTAAAACTCAGATGATAAATAATGTATATTATATATCTAATAAATATTCATTATAATATCTCGACCAACTCCAATATCTCTCTCTCTCTCTCTCTCTCTCTCTCTCTCTCTCTCTCTCTCTCTCTCTCTCTCTCTCTCTCTCTCCCCTTGCCCCAACCACTGTCTCTGGCATCCATTCGCTATCATCCCTTCTTACATAACGGTGGTAGTACAGAGCTAGATAAAGG
>CAIGRF010090590.1:90162-103678 GCA_903798235.1 Fraxinus ornus
AATTTATCACTTTTATTGACAATTTTCATACAAAACAAAGTCAAACGAATGATATTCGGTATGATAATTTTTTCTAAATTTTTTTCAAATTTTTTTTAATTTTTTTTTTGGCAAGTGAAATAAATTCTAGACCCAATGATAAAAAAATTATCACTTTAATGGACAATTTTCATGAAAAACAAAATTAAACGGACAACAAACTTTAAACATTTTCCAAGTGGAAAATTGCCACAATCAAACGCAATTAATTACAATTACTAGTAAAATAATTTTTACGTAATTCAATTCCCTAGAATTCATTTTCTTTCTACTCATTTTCCAATTTACAATCAAACGGACCCTTAGTATATTTAATTAATAAAATGTATTTTTAATCAATTATTTCATAGATAAAATTTAATAATATATGATTTTTGAAATTTTAAACCTTGCTTTTTAATTTTAAAATGGGTCATGATTAATTTCTTAGATAATTTTTTTTGAGAAAATTACACAAAACCAGATTTTTAAATTTGAAATTTGAAATTTCAGATATAAATTTTATTTATACAAAAGTCAGATATTAATTCATCTCTATCTAAATTATAATTACTCAAACCCTAAAAATCAAAAATCATTTATCACATTTTCATTCTCTCTCACTAACCTCTCATTCTCTCTCCTCTGGTCGTCTCTCTCATCTCTAGCCTCTCTCCATCGCATCTCTCTCTTCTTCCCGCCGCCGTCGTCGAAGACCTCGCAATTGGATCTATTAAAAAATGGCATCTGGATGAGGAAGAAATGGCCAAGGCATGGAAGGTGCTACAATCTCTCGAGAGTTAGCCGTGGTCGTGCCTGAAGGAATGTCTTATGTAACTTAAGAATGAGACAATTCGATGACATATTGTTCCAATACTTAAATTTCTAGAAATGAGTTTTTCGACTAATTTGTCTTGTACCTTTATGTGATTTCCTTTTTTTTTCTTGTCTATATGGTTCTTTGGTGGTGAATGGTCCATAAAAGTATTTAATTGATGATTTTGGAGGTGCTCAAATCGGTGAATGGACAATATTGGTTAATACAACTAGTTTGAAGATTGAAAGTGGAATCTCAAGTGATTCTGTATGTTGAGGAGTGTAACTTGATGAGAGGTGTTGTTAAATGTACATCAATGTGCAGACAAAACCTCATTCTGAAATTCATATAGTTTTTATAAGAAGTCTAGACCAGGTTTGAGACAATGAGTTTTGATTTGAGGAATGTAAATTATGTCAGTGGCAACCCTTTGTTAGTGTTGGATAAATCCCAAATCAATAGCCCCCTTTCATTGTTCTGGTATCAATTGACGTCTATTAATGCTCCTTTAGGATATATTATTTATCATATGATATATGCCAAAAGTTCTATCATCAGCTTATTGTGGGAAATGGAACAAGATTGTGTTAGAGCCTGATATAAAACCTTTGGTCAACCAAATGCAATGCAATGATAGTTTTGAAGCCAGATTTTGGCCATCTCTTTTGCTGTGTGAATAGTTTTCAGATGCTGTTATGCTATCTCATATCTTTAGTGTCGAGTCATTCTGATTTTTTTATTGGATAAGTTAATAGGCGTAGTGATCCTATTGTTCCCTAGTTAAACCTGTTTTAACTTCTATAATAGATCCGATTGTGAGGTGGTGGTGGATATGATTTTGTTGGTGGCGCGATGGGTTGTCACATGGTGGTGGAATGGCGTAACAATGTGGTGTTTTTCTACGATATGTTAATTAGTTTGAAGTTGTTGTGTTGTTGTCGAAAGGTAGTGGTGGTGGTTTTGGCAGCTAAAGTGGCAGTGGTGCTGCTGGAGGGAGTGGTGCGGTGGTGGTCACAAATTATTTAGTTGATTGTGACCATTAAATTGGTTAATATGTGACCAATAAACAATACTAACCAATGAAAAAGATAAATTGTGACAAAAAATAATGTGTGACCTAAAGAATTTTTAATTTGTGACCGATAATTTAACAATTTATGACTGTCTACTAAGTTGTGACTTATAATATTTGTGATTTGTGATCGATAAATAAATTTTAACGAATAGTTTTTTTTATTTGTAATCGATGAATAAATTGTGATCTATAAAATTTTCGAATTGACTGTAATAATTTGTAACACTTAAAAATTTTGTTTCTAACCGTAAAATAATTTGTAACTTATAAAATTTCTTATTTGTGACCGATGAACAAATTGTGATATATAAAATTTTTGAATTGTGACCGTAAAGTAATTTGTGATATTTCAATTTTTTATTTGTGACCGATGAACAAATTATGACCTATAAATTTTTTGAATTGTGATCGTAAAATAATTTGTGATTTGTGACCAATTATATAGAATTTATGACTAAATTATATGGAATTGTAACTTTAATTTATTTAATTAATAAAATATATGTTTAATTAATNAAATAGAGAAGATTTGCATTCGTATTATAAGATTTGACAAAGTTTTACATTAGTATTCAACTCACGACATTCTTCTTCTCCAGAACTGCCTATGAAATGTCATAAGAGTTAAGACTGTCAACTTATAACAACTCTTCTTCTTTACCCGGGTTTAGGACTGGCTATGGAAAACCCCAGGTGGAGTTCTAGATTGTATATTATAGTAGTAATTTCCACTATAAGCCTTAAATTATTAATAGTTAATATAAAAGAAGCTTTAATTCTCAGTTTCTGGTGTATCCTATTCAGTTTTATGAACAAATAACAATCTTGATGTTCAGAATTTCAGTTTGATAAAATTGGATCAACTGCTATTAGTTTATGTTGATATGCAGAACAGTAATTTGGTATTGTATTTAGGAAAATTCTAATGCAACGATGGACTGAACGCAGGTAATATGTGAAGCAAATGTTCATACTTCCAGAACTAAGTTTTATTTCTAACAAATTTGAGGTCATCTACATAAATTCAATGGAGGTGGTAAAGTTTGAACTTTGAACATAAACTGGTGAATCGTTAACTTAAGTGGATGAGGCATTCATTAACGATATTACCCTCATCCATTAATGATATTACAGTAAAATCTCGATAAATGTTCGATAAATTAATAATTTCATTTAAATAATAAAATTTTTCGACCTCGACTTGAGTCAGTGTACTAAATTAATAACCACGTTAGATGAATAGGATAATATTTTTTTTTTTCGGGAAAATTTCATAACTAAGAGGTTAAGTTTCACTAATTTCAAATTTTATAGATAAAGTTTAAAATTTCAAATTTCAAATTTTCATTTATAAATTAATTAATTAAACATATATTTTATTAATTAAATATATTAATGTCAAAATTCCATATAAATTGATTACAAATTCTATATAATTGGTCACAAATAAATTTTTTTACATGTGACAAATTATTTTACAGTCACAAATAAAAAATTTAAACGTCACAAATTATTTTACGGTCACAATTCAAAAATTTTATATGTCACAATTTGTTCATTGGTTACAAATCAAGAATTTTATAAGTCACAAATCAGAATATTTTATAGGTCACAAATTATTTTACGGTCACAATTCAGAAATTTTAAAAGTCACAAATTGTTCATCAGTCACAAATCAGAAATTTTATAAGTCACAAATTAGAATATTTTATAGGTCACAAATTATTTTACTGTCACAATTCAAAAATTTTATAAGTCATAAATTATTCATCGATCACAAATAAAAAAATTAAAACGGCACAACTTATTTATCGGTCACAAATCACAAACATTATAAGTCACAATTTAATAGATAGTCACAAATTGTCAAGTTATCGGTCACAAATTAACAATTTTTTAGATCACAAATTATTTTTTATTCACAATTTATATTTTTCATTAGTCACATATTGCTTATCGGTTACAAATTAATCAACTTAATGGTCACAAACGACCAAATAACCTATGACCACCACCAATATTTACATTACCACATTACCACTGCCTCAGCAACATGCGCCACTGCAACCGTCGCAGCTGCCAGAACCACCATCACCTCCCGACCAAAACATACCATAGATCTGCTTCGCTTGCAAATCTCATAGACCACCACCACTACCACCACCACTAAACGAACAATCTAAGCCCATCATCACCTCACCCAACAACCGGTCAACACCACTTCACAATCACCACTACACATAGCACCCCAACCATACAACCGCACCCAATCATCGAACTCAACACATCAAATATTATATATTCATCATAAATTAATCAATTATTCATCACAAAACCACATCAACTCTTCCTCAAAACCATAAAAACAAATAAAAGAACAGGAAAACCACCAATCATCTTCTACCACTGACGGCTCCTCATGTTTTCTGGTTTACTCATCTAGGGTTTGTTTGATTAGGGCCTTAGATTCCAGTTTTTGATAAGCACTCTGGCGGATCTGAAGGAGCCACAACATAGGCAAGGGGTTGATGGAGCCACAACGATCGTCATGCGCATGACTGCGTTGCGTGTGGTGGCCCTCCTCTGCGTGCGGCGATCCTAGGGCGACTACACTACACACGGTTGTCTGCAGGCACACAGCTACGGTGGTCATACACATTGCGGTAGTTGGTTTCCGACAGCGATAAATGGTTGTTTTCCGGTGGAAGAGAGGGATGAGAAAGATAGAGAGGTCGCAGTTTTTTTAATGAGTGGGGTGATGTGGGGGTGTTGTCGATGTGATGAATTATTACTTGATTTAGATTGAGGGAGACACGAGAGAGATGATGGGAGAAGAGGGAGAGTGGCGAGAGGGAGAGGGAGGATGGGAAGGAGAGAGAGATATTTAGATTTTGAAAATGGTAGTGGGGATGAATTGAGCGAGGTAGAAAAAATTTAGGGTTTGAAATTCTGTAACAAAACATATGAGATTTGAAATAGTAAACTAGACCTTTGATTTATGAAATGTGATATCTAAATAGCTGAGTTTGTGTAATTTCCTCTTTATTAAAAGTAACCTCAAAGACCATTACTAGTTTATCGATATTGTACAACCAATAGAGCTTGACAAATTTGTATCCTTTGTGTATATGCAAATTGCTCTTATTAAATCCGAGCGACTAGTATCCTGAATATTTAAAATTCACTAATGCAAAGTTAGAGAGCTTGGTGGTCAAACTGAAATTTTAGGAAATAATATTTTAGCTTAAAATATGATGAAGTAGTGTTTGAATTATTCGGTATAATCACGCTAGGTCTCTTTGACAACGATCACGACTGCATAAAGAATATCAATATAACATAATAGCATACTTGTACTATAACAAATTTCTCTCAATAAAATTATATGCCAGTTTGGTCCGGATTAAAATCCGACTAAGTTAAAGTCAAACAATCAATATTAATCAGCATAACTTTTCAACCACGCATTTCAAAAACTTATTTCACTCTACTAAAAAATCTGATTTTAATCTACACCAAACACCCTATATACCTAGTTTTTTTTCATTCCATTTGCATCTGAATTTAGTTCATAAGATAGTTGTTTTTGCATGCACAACACGATCATCATCATGATTATTTGATCAGTCTATGCCTACATAGAAAATCACTATTTTTTCCCTTGGACACTTCTGCTACATAAATATTGCAACAAGTTTGTAATTTTAACTTCACATGGTCAACAAGTATTGGAACTCATATTCATAAGGTATCTTCTCAACAATGGAAGATGCTTTGCCACCACGAAGTCCCCGAAAACAATCCATAATCGATTTCCTCAAAGATCCAGACGTAGGTAGCTGCTCACACACCCATTCCATCAATGAGTCAACATCTCTGGCGAAATCCTGCATGTTGCCAAGTAGAAGCTCAGGGAGTGCTATTCTTTTTGTGCTTGTCACCACTATTGAAGCTTGCAGGTACTCCAGCTTTGATCTTTCCAATTCACCTATGACACCCTCTGCTGTATATATTTTTACCTAGCCATGAAACAAATACATAAAATCAGCAAGATCTCAGTTATAATTAGAAGAATGAAAAAGTAATTTTTTGAGTATTTTTATGTATATTACACATAGGATATGTTTGGTACCTAATATTAGATAAGATATAGTACAATTGTCAAAACTTCAACTTTTTTCTTGGTTAACACTTCCTCTCTTGTATTTGTATAGAGAGTCTTATCAATAAAACCACTATCGTATTGCGTTCAACAATACAATGTACATCCATATATATATTTGGCATATATATGTGAGACATAAATTTCAAGTTCAAATCATTACGCGTCAAATTATTAACTAGTGGTTCGTACGAGATGGTCTTCAAGAAGAAAAATAGTAAAATATTATGCATCAATAATCATATTCAATACTGCATAATAAACCTGCACCACATTGTGTAATTTTCTTGTTGAAATGGTTGAGACTCACTGCTGGTGAAGAACGTGTTCCACAGCACAAGGCAAAAATGACATTTGGATCAGGTGACTGAAGTCCATAAAGTTCCCCAACTATAGCTCCTTTGATATCTTTTTCTCCCTTCCCAGTAATCTAAGAAATGCATAAATTCCAAAAAAATAATGCAAATTATGCTGTTAGACTCCATTTCGATATAGGATTTTATGGGGAAAAAAAAAAAAAATCAAGTAAGAGAGAACTTTTGCCGCCTTTTTCTTTCGAATGAAATAATTCTCTATTAAATCAAAATAAATGACTTTCCATAAATATTTTGTTCACTGAAATTCAAGAATCAAGATATTAACCATTACAATGTGGCATACCTGTTTAAGCATTGAAGGCTCAAGTTTTCTCAGGATAAAATGTTCAATTGCTTGAGCATTTATTATATTACCAGCAATATTCAGAGTTGCCTGAAATGAAGCAGCAAGTTATATACAAGACCATATGAATATCAAAAACATTACTATGTCATTTTTTTTCTTAATGAAATAAATGCACGATTTATATAATTTATATAGTTCATAAGAATGGGACACGAAAAGAAGTGAGTTTGGAGCATTGTATTGTTAATCTTCTCATCTAAAAGCATGAATTGCCAGAGATACGTTATCCAATCATTTAAATTTTGTCATAAACACCTATGAAGTTAGGAAACTTACAAGTTGTCCAGCTAGAAACAACCTTACACACTAACCAATGAAAGAACTTGAAATAATTATCTTCAGATTTTCTAATTAAATTGTAATTTACCTTGTTGATAAGTTTTAGCAGATTCTCAGGCGTAGAACTGCTGGGAACCCCATACCGAAGGAACCCCTGAAAGAAAAAATCATTCAAACATTTAATTAATTACTTCAATAATCCAGAAGTGTAAAAATTAATAGATAAAAGAAAATTAGCAAGAACAGTGTTAAAGTCCATATACATGCATGACAGAAGCATTGTACATGTTGATCCAGAAAGCCAGCTTCTGTTGATGACTCAAGAATCTTAAGTCTACCTTCTGAAGACCATTCATCAACCCCCTGAGTTTTCCAAAATACATAGAGAAAAACACACAGATTTTATGATTTATATATAGATATAGCCCCCTATGGAATGAAAATATTTCAAAAGTGGAAGTAAATTAATTAATAGTTAGCTTGATTCTTACTTTAACTTCTGAAATAAAGGAACTGAGCTCGAATCTTGTATGCATTTGGGATCCATAGAGCTTGATGTGAATCTAACCAAGTTTTTATAGGGCCCAATATCCCTTGTTATAGATTCTTTAGAATCAAAAATGCCATAGGGATCTTGCTGTCTTGAGTCTTTCTGAAACATGAGGCTTGTTTTCGAATTTAAGCTAGTCTCAGCACGAAAACTTTGAGAAAAGTTTGTAGACCGGGCTATCGGCCCTGATTTCTCTAATTCCATTGTTCTTGATGTTCGAAGTAGCCTTACAAAAATAAAGATCAAACACTTCATGATGTTCTCAGATAACTTGTTAGGTGGCCACTTGTGAATGCTTTGTTCTTCTGAATGGATTGGAGTAGACATGACATTTTGTAGGATATCTGCAGGGATGTCGAGGTATCGGTCTCTCTGAATTAGCATCGACAGTCAGAATCTTAGAATCAGATAGTAGAAAAGTAAAAGAATAATTTTTAGTTAAATACGTGAAATTTTAATAAATAGGTGACAGTGAGATTGAACGAAATTCTGTGGTCGTACCCTGGGGGTTGGAGTTGGATGCCTTATGTTTCGAAATGGCGAGGCCGGTTTAAGCATCCCACTTCTCTTCGAAACCTTGTCACATAATAATCCAATTTCGTCGAGAAAATTATTTTCCTTGTGATCGGATGATCCTTTTTGATTTGTACCTTTCTCATTTTTTCTGAAGTCGCCGAGATTATAATCTCCGTTTATAGCCTTGCTAATAAAATGTAGCCCCTTAACCCCAAACATGGTTTTCTCATTGGAACGACGTCTGCTCGTGTTTCCACTGTTAATTTTGGGAGTTTCATGCTGCTGCCATTGCATGGAATTTGGTTCCCTTTCGTTTTTCACCTCGGACTGAAGCTGGTTGATTTGGTTTTCCAATCGTGCTATCTCCTTTTCAACCATAGCTAGCTCCGCCAGTAGCTCTTTCATCTGCATATGAAATTGAATAAAGTATTTAAGGAGCATATTCCAGGTTAGTTTCTTCAAGAATTGAATTAAAGTTACAATTGAATAAGTTGCATAACAACCAATGCCTGAGAGATTGCTATACTGCTGAGATTTCTTATAATATGGTAATACATAGATATAAAAAATAAAGCAACTCATGAACATAAACTATAGATTTCTTATTTTTGGACATGCAAAGATTATGCTGGACTATCAAACGACTGTGAATATAAGTATCCATTAAACAATTTCAAGCAATCGTGATTGCTAATGATCGACTTACTTCCAATCTTTCAGTAAACTTAGCAATGAAACTAAAAGCAAAAGAAAAAGAAGAAATTCATGCATATATGAAACTTACTTTTGGTGGAAGGTAGTTTGGGATGCTGATAGAAGAACCATCCTGTCGAGTTTGAAGTTCTTGGAGAAATTCGTGCACCTTTTGTTCATGAGCCAGCATTTTGTGAAGCGTGGAAACCTCGATTGGGTAAAAAATTTACCTTTCAACTTAGTATGACTTTTTGTCAAAAAATTGAGACAATATCACCAATGGAAAATTTGTATACCCTTGTTGTAGACTTGTAGTCGCTAAGAATTGATCATAGTTGAATAATATATGCATTCTTGTATTATGTAAAATCATAGTAAATTCACAAAATAAGTGAAAAATGCTCGTCTTAAGTGACAAATGAGAAAAAAAAAAGTGTAATTTCCCTGATTTATTACAAAATCGAATTGAAATTTAAAACAAATAAATCACGAATATTAGTAATATATCCTTAATTCCCAATACATATACTGAAATTTGAAATTTTACTAGGAAATATGTCTCTACACAAAAAGAAAGAGAAAAGTTTCTTAGACCAAGTAGATGCACCCCCCATAACCTATGCTTGTACTACAACGTACAAGTGAATCAAAGCAACAATGCAAAGAAATCAATCAAAAAGATGCATAAAATCATGTCCATACCTCTCTTTCAAGTTCCTCTTTCTTTTGTTGTCCACCAAGCTTCTTCTTTTTCTGAAAATCAAAGATATTTTTGAGTGTTTAATCCCACGTCGGTTTAAATACAAATAATCAACTTATATAGAAGAGTTTCAATTACTCCTCTTAACTAGATTAAACTTTTAAGATTAATATGCATTGTATATTTTACACGTAAGAGGAGAAATTTCGTAAGCCGCAACCATACACGACAAGAATTTTAGTTTTCTGTGATGGTTTTGCTATCAGACTTCGACTTTTCTTGAGTTTAACAAAGAAGATATTAAAAAAGTTGAAATAAAACTTACAAAAATATCAGTTGGAATTTGTGCTAAATCCGCCATGGAAGGAAATGATCCAAACCAGAGCTTCAACCTGTGCCAGGGCCTTGGGAGGACATTAAAACAGAATGAAATTATCTGATTTTGGTTATAAAAATGCTTATATTTGAAGCAAATTATGTCGACAGATTAATTAATGGTAGAATAATAGTCTGATAAAGAAGATGAGAGGGAGCTTTCAGAAGTTTGAAATTGATACTGGGCTAACCGGCTCACTTCAGTTGTGACTTATGAGTGGGACATCATGGGATAAGTAGTATCTAGAAATATTAGGTTTGGCGTAGCTTGCACTTGCAGTTTTTTGTTGGGTGAGGGTGGAGTGGGGTGGGGTAGTTTTAAGGGTTCTTCCTTATTTGAGAAGTGTAAAAAAGTTCTTTAATACCTAATTATGCCTATAGTTTAAAGTAACTTTGTATTAAAGAATTCTACTCCGTGATGATTTACAAAGTTGTCATTCTTTCTTAATTTTGTCTAACTTTATTCAATCTTCAGCGTAAACGTTTGTTCTAGCTTTTTGTGTAGTTCATCACCACAAAACTAATTGAGGATCAACTTATTACTTGGGTTTGTTTTATACTTTCACACTAAAATTGGATCGTAGATAAATAAATACAAAAATGTAAATAGAATATAATCATTATTTTGGTTTCACCGTAGAAAAAAATAAAGAAGTTTTTATCATTTTGAAGTAGTTGAGATACAAGTAAACTTTACAATTAGAACGAAAAACTTACGATTGGGTTTAATTTGTTACAAACCAAATGTAATTATGTACGAAACTAAAGCATTTCAAACATCAATCTAACATCACTTTGCTTGATAAGTAATCTTTCTTTTCTACCATCAAAAAAGGTGGAGGAAAGCAAATTTTGAAAATTGAAAAACTAAAACATATAAAAAGGACTTGGATTCAAGAAAATACATATATATTAACTTTATATATTACAAGTTCAACCATCAAAATACATAGATATATGCTCGCTCATGTAGAGACTTTAAAGATTTTAGATCTTGTGGAGATTGGTTGAGAAAGTGTTATATAAATTGTTGTTCAAATATTATTGATTGAGAGATTGAGAAGAGGAGATTAAAACTTAAGAAATGAAAATGGGAGAAAAATCAGGATATAGGCAACTGGGTTGCCTATGCGATCGCATAGGCTTAATGCCATGCGGTTGCATGGCCTTAGTTAGGGACTCCCTGACTCGTCAACTCTATGCGACCGCATAGAGTTGCTCTATGCGGTCGCATAGAGCATTAAACTAGTCGTTATGCTGATTTTGATTTTTTTCGTTTTGACACATTTTGATCATTTTTTCCATCTTTTCATGAATGGTTGACACTCATACGAAGGAGTATGAGAGAATTCTCTAAATAATGATAGAATTCATATTTTTCCAACACCAATTCTCACTTTATACTTTGAGATTTTATCCCCAAACTCTAAAAAAAAAACTTATAATTATTCTTTATATTTTCTTCTTGTTCCTTCCTTCCAGGTTTCAATTGTGCTAGACTTGAAATCCGCTAAAGCTATTTGCATGTTGGTCCTTTAGCATTTTCATTATCAAGAGGGCACTAATATAACTTTTAGGACAACATTCTATGTGATTGAGGTCTTGTTCTTATATTCTTATTCTTCCATCTTATTTTGTTTGTTACATATATTTTTGGAGTTTATTGTATTCTCTTATTGGAAGCATTGTTGGAGGCCTTGATATCTACTTCGGAGGACCATTTTCTCAACACTAAGGAGAGGGGGACCTCCTGATTGGCTTCCGGTATGTCTACTACACATATATACAATGGTGAAGCCAAACATTTTTCATTGTGGGATAAAAAAATTAATATGCAATTTTTTTAAACAACATAATACTAATGAAAATAAGTCATTTATTACTACAATTGTAGCCTAGTGATTTCATAATTTTAAAACATTGTATAATTGCATCGCTACCAATATTGTTAAATAAATAGTTCCCATTATATGCCACCAAACCGTCATTCAATTAAACATAAAGCTAGGGTCCATATGATTGCGAAGGTGGAAAATGGATGAAAAGAAAATGAATTCTAGAGAATTGAATTAAAAAATTAAAATAAAAAAAAATAAAAAAATAAAAAAGAAGCAAAACCTGGAAAATGAAAAACCAACAAAAACAAAGGAATAATTGAATGACCATTTTATCATAAAGAAAAACTTTATCCTAGTTAATAATAAGATAAAATCAACAAATTAATCACCAATTTTATTCTGTCCAACACTAAAATTACAAAGATATATTAGCATTAAAATAGTGAAAACATACTACATGGGTAAAAAAAAAAAGGTGACTGCAACGTTTATGAGGAGTTGGAAAAATCGGCATTTGTTAGTTTTTTGGGTATCGATTTTGAATGGTTTAACAACCTCCCAAAATCTATATAGTGTAATTTTGACTGATTCTCTTAACCCACCAAATCGATTGTTTTGGTCGTTTCTCATACTCTTCTACTTTTACACTATATAATTATTTTCAACCAATATATTTTCTTCAAAACTAATTTTTAAATAAAAATATATTAACTGAAAAATTATTTACACTCAAAAAAATACACTATAATTAAAAAAAACACTTATAAATAAATATTACTTATAAGATAAGAAAAATTACATTATAAGTAAAAAGGGTTTTGATATGTGTACACACGTCCCTCGAGTACAGTTCCCCTCCCAATAGGGGCCCACGATTTTTTTAACTGTCGTGGGCCCCTTATATTGTGAGGGGGGTGTAGACCGGGGTGTACATATAGTAAAATCTAAGTAAAAATAACATTTGTGTAAAAAAAAAATATGTTTAGAATAACAATACTACTAATATGATAAATATTCACTTATAAAATATAAAAAATTACTTATAAGCAAAAAATCACTTAAGATTATTTAAAAAATATAAAATTAACTTATAATTGTAAAAATTCACGTATAAGTAAAAAATATGTACTTATAATTTTAAGTAAATATTTAACTTTATTTAATTTTTTTAAGTTAATATTAACTTATATGTAAAAACAAATTACCTATAAATAAAATATCACTTATGAGTAAAAAAAATTCATATAAGAAACTATAAACTTAAAAGTTTACTAAGGGTCATATATAATTTTATTATTTTAAAAAACTTTCAAAATCGGTGAATAATAAATTCATAAGAATAGATTGGACAGTTTTAAAGATCGCTACTAAAACACTTAAAATTGATCCACTCATAAACAATTAAAATTTGTACTTTAAAAAACGCTCGAATGCCGAAAATCCCAAACAGGCCCTAAGGGAAATATAAATCCAATTAGGCATGATTAAAATCACGAGCCAACATTAGATATGTAATAATCAACATCTACATCTTATTTGCAAGAAAAAATTGTGCTTCAAAAGAATAATCGGAGAACTATAATAAATGAATAATGGCATAGTTTACACAAATGCATCTCAAATTAATGCAAAAGGAACTTAAGGATAACTAATACAAAACACATAAACCATCAATCTACATGATTTTGCAAAAATAAGAAAATCCAGAAAGTATCTCTCTTTAAATGATGATTGCTGAAGAGAACAACAACAAAAAAAAAAAAAAAAAAA
>CAIGRF010090590.1:110025-120690 GCA_903798235.1 Fraxinus ornus
TTTTAAATATATTTGAATAACTTTTTTTAAAGTGGTTTGTCAGGTTAGAGAAAATAAAAAAAAAAATTGATTTAAGGTATTTTTCTTAGAAAATTCTTCAACTAGAAGTAAAAATAAAAGTAGAAGCTCAGGTCACTAGATTTTCATTGTCTTTACTTTTGTGCAGTGAAGTCACTCAACTTCTTTTTTGCTTGTGAATTTGGACGGTTCATCCATTGCCATCACTAAAATATGTTGCCAATGAAAGGAATTGTTAGATTTACAAGCAAATCAATGTTAATGTTATTTACTCTTAAAACAATCAACGGACGAGGTAATTAATGAAAGGATTTGTTAGATGGATTATTCTATATGTACAAAATCTTGTCCAAAATGGGTTACAAAATCGTCAAGCGGCACCCCTCCAATAGGGGGGCGCCACTTGGCGATTTTGTAACCCCTTTTGTACAAGATTTTGTACTTGTAGCATCTCCCTAAATTGATTTATGTTTTTATCTATGTTCGATTTGAAATTTTATCCCTTTTGACATGCACATTTGTCACTGCTCGAAAAAAAATTACAAGCAATATCAAGGTTAAAACATAATTTACACCTATAATACATAATTCCACATGTAAATACAGCATTTTTTTTTATATATAATTTTTAACCACGAATTCCTTAAAAAAACCGCTTTTTATTATATGTAAATTCAAAAAATGAAATACAAATAGTTACTTAATTATATTCATGGCACTTGTGCAATTATACAAAATAGCAAGTTCTAAAAATTCGTAAAGGTGGACCCGTAAAATCCACACAAATTAGCTAAAAGTTGAAAAACATGGTAATGAGCAGTGCCAATGTAGGGAGGTTAGGGCACCATAATAGAATAGGGTTTCTGTTGTGACGACAGAGTACTCGACGTCAGAAACAGCCATTTACAGTAGAATCATGCTATATGTACAATTTAATTTGACAATATTGATTGATAACTCATACTTCTCAACGTTATATTCATCCATTATAAAAATTATTTTTAAATTAATAGCTCAAATTTTGACAAAACCAACATTATCAATCATTATTGTCCTGTACAGGTAGATTACAGGTGCTGCATTGATAACACTTAGAGCCTGTTTGGTTAGGATTCTCCAATTCTACAGTAAATCAATTCTCAATTTTCAATCACACATTCTTCAATAAAATAATATTTTACATCACATCAATAATTTTTTCTTCTTTTTCAACCACACATTTCCCATCATATCACTATTCAAAATCAATTCTTCCTCCAAAAAATCTAAACCAAACAAGCTCTTAATTGGCATATTTTCCTTTCATTTTTTCCAACTACCAATGAGCACTTGCCCACCTCTATAATCCATCATTAGTATATTTTGTACAATGTTAATAAGAGAATTGTACATTAATTTTATTCAATCGGACAACTACATTTTAATATGATTTTAATTGATTAACTACACTTTAATTTGAATTCAATCTAACAACTAAACACTTGATTTGATTTCGATTAAGATCGTTTTATCTAATTTCACTAAAATTAATCGATGACGTAATTGTAAATAAATTATGGTCTTCACATAACCAATAGATGCTAACATGAAATAAGTATATCTTCAATCATTCATTGACTACCATGTCACGATTTTCATGTCTAAGTAACAAAATTATATGGAGTTACTCGACCGAAATCAAATTAAAACATAGTTATTCGATTGAGTAAATATTTACGTATAAACTTCTTATTTACTTGTAATTTAACTTCCTCCTTTTTTTTATTTTATTATTATTATTATTATTTTGGAGTTCGGACAAAAAAATGAGGGGTAGAGATGTCGGAAATGCAGTGTGTGTATAACTTTTGTGTAGGACATATGAAATTGCTAAGATAGTGTTCCAGTTCCAGATTTTCTTCACAAAAATGTACGATTTTCCTTGTTTTAGCACTTGCTATTAATACAAGGACTACCATCAATGATTCTAAATGTGGTACTGTTTTGGTTCCTTTTATTTTTGGATCAAATCACTGCAACATTTCACTTCATGCTATATATTGTTCCATCGAACTGGATTCTTGAAAGGAAAGGTAACCCATCAAACAATGATTTAAATAGGGAGATCATTTTTACTATAAATGAATTTGACAAAAAATTATGAATATTATCTTAAGCTCATAAAACTATATATCTAGATCTATCAAAAAAAATATTTAGGGATATTTGAATGTGGATATATGAATTTTAATAGATTTAATTAGATAGTTAGATTAGTTTAAATTCAATATTATGATTACAAAGAAGGACCACGTTTAAATTCAATATTTATTTTAATTGAAATAATGAATATTTGATTAAAGTTCAAAAGGCTTGTTTACTAAACAACTTTTTAAAGGGATTGTAGAAGAGCCCAAATTTTGAATTTAAGAGGAAATTACACCACAGTCTAGTTTTAAAGATCATTGTTCTAAAATTAGGAATGATGTTTAATTATTTACAAATCGGTTGCTAAATCAATTTTTTAATATTAAATAATAATACTCCACCCGCACCCTAGTGCACCCAACAATTTCAATCCCCAAATGCCAAATCGTTGTCTTCCCATCCATTCTTTCTCTTCCCCTATCTCTCTATACTCCGACCTCCGTACTCTCCAGTGTCCTCTCTCTACCCAATCTATACTCCTCGGCGTCGTGAGCAGTGGTGGCGCAGACAGCTCGTCGAGGAGGTCAATAAGAATCGTTGTTGTACGTCACTCTGCTTCGGCGAACAAATCATCAATGCGCGACGATCTGAGTGTCGACGAGTTGATCACCACTACAGAGCTGCTAAGGTGACGCTCGTGCTTTTAGGGCCAATTGAAGAGGTAATAGGCTAGTTAGCCACGTGGGCTTCACCTGAAGGTGGAATTGTGGCGGTAGAGGTTGTGTTTGTGTTTGGTTGGCTAAGTGTTCTAGTTTGGGTTTTATCTGCAATTGGAAAGGTGGGGGTGTTCGTGGTGGAGAATGGGGTGGCGAGTGGCGACCTGCCCAGACGTTTGAGTTTCAACAATAGCTAGAGTCGTGGGGGATGGTACTGGTGATAGGTCTGGTTGCTTGCCCATCTACTTAAGTTTCAGCAATAGGTAGGGTTATGGAGATTATGTTGGTGGTAAGGTTGGTTGCATTCTCAGCCGTTTGAATTTCAGTAGTAGGGAGAGTTGTCGGGATAAAGGTAATGTTGGTGGTTTGACCAATCGATTGAGTTTCAGCTATAGATGAAGTTGTGGATGTGAGGGTTTGCATTCCCAGTCGATTGAGTTCTTATGACCAAATCTCTTAAATATGTAACATGACAAAGTGCATGTCACATGTTACAAATTCAAGAGATTTGGTCACAAGTCACAGATCCAAGAGATTTGGTCACCTATCATTGGATTGAGTCATGGTCACATGCAACATGACACATGTCAAAGTGCGTAGGTTACAGGTCACAGATTCAAGAGAATTGGTCACAGATTATTGACTCATGTCACATGTCATACATCCAAGAGATTTGGTCACGGGTCATTGGATCATGTCACATGCCATTGATTTCTATAAATTACTCCCAAGTGTTATTTTTCAATTTTCAATTTTAAAAAATCGTTTTAAATTATGCCATGAGTAGCGGATGAAGAAGATGATCCGTCATCGACGATGCTTAGTCAATGTTCTCCAACGATCACTATGTTTCCCCCTTTATCTCTATTATCTGAGCCGACAATGCTCATTCGTTGTATTATTCTATAATATGCTCTTGTTTGGTTCTCATTGTTTTCAAAATACATTTTTCTCTATTTTGTTTTCAACCATACATTTTTCAATAAAAAAATATTACACAATTCAAAGTTTTTCTTATTTTTAATCATATATTCTCTATCAAAATACATTTGAAAATGTATTTTGAACAAGAAATGAGGCTCAAACATGCACGTAAAATAGTTCCCAAAATATTTGCTAATAACATTTCTATAATTTAATGGATTTAGTTAGTACTTCAATTATTTAGCCCTTGTTTGACAATTTTTTTAAAAAAATTATTTTCAATTATATATTCTTGTCGTAAAATATTTTGTACTTACACCGAATTTTTTTTATTTTTTTTTATTTTTACTTTTAAATTGTACATTCTCAAAAATAAAATAATATTTCAAAGCTCATTTTTTCCAATGAACTTTTTGTATAAAGGCATCAAACCCAAGGGCTGTTGGAACCCAGTTAATCTCAGGAAGAGATTCTGTCCAAGGTTATACTCTCTTACCTTTATCGACCACAGAGAATAGTTTAAAGTTTTTTTTTTTTTAAATGTATTCACGTCAAAAAAAATCAGTAGACGACGTGGTCATTACTTGTTCATGCAGAAATAGTTTGAAGTTTGAACAAAAGGAATAGAGAATCATGCTGCACATCTATCAGTTTTTTTTACACTTTATTACGACAATATCATTGGATAATTTAAATTTTACACAATTTTTCATCCAATTAACACTTGTCAACATCGATAATTTCAATAATCATATCGAGGAAAAAGTGTACAAGTAACCATTTTTAAGTGAAAATCTAACACAATAACTTCGATTTGATAGAAATCAGTTGCAGCCCTCTTATCTATGCCATCTTAATTATTTTATTTCTTATTTTGTGGCATCAGTTAAAACTTTTCATCAATCACTTATTCTTCAATAAAATAATATTATACGTAATTTTATTTTTATTTTCTATTTTTTAACCACACATTTCTTAAAAAAAATAAATTATTCTAACCATAAAAATTTAGAATAATGGGGTTCAAATAGGGCTAAAAGTAGCCATGCCAACAAGCTGATTTAGCCATGCTAACGAGCCGAGCCACAAGCCGAAACTCGGACTAGATTAGAGCCGAGCAAGAGCTCGACCAAAAAATTTCGGCTCGAGCCTTAGCGGGCTGAGCCGACTGGAGCTTTTTTTATTTAATTTTTTTTCCCTTTCTTCCTACTATTTTCGATTTTTTTTTTATTATTGGGCTCGACTCGTACGGACCGACTCGGGCTCAAACCGACGCCTCAAAATGGGGCTCGGCCCCAGCCTCATCTCGATTCTACCGAGCTGCAAACCGGCTCGACTTCGGCTTTTCTCGGGCTGAGCTCGAGCCGTCTGAGCCGACGAGCCATTTTCTCATCCGTAACTAAAAGCATATGCAAGTGCAACAATCAAGTCCGACATTTGCTTTTGAAGAATTTGAAAGCTCCTCTTAAAGTAAAAAATTACTTTTAAATAATTTAGATAATTTTTTGAAAGTGTTTTATTTATTTTTTAGAGCTTTTATAACAAAAAAAATAGGAATAACTTATTTAAGAAACTCTTCTATTAAAAACAAAAAAAAAAAACCTTACCAAACGAATTTTTGTCGTTAATTAATAATAAACGTTAAACCAGTTCAAAAAAAATTGACTTAAAAGTTTGAGTCAAGGCCAGATTTTTGAAAAATCAATTTCAACGTCTACAAGTCGACAATCTCAGTTTGGATCATTAATAATTTCGACTTTAAGGGTGTGTTTGAGCCACATTATTTTGGAAGAATGTATCTGGAATAGTAGATTGATAGAGAATGTGTGGTTAAAAAAGAAAGAAAAGTTATTGATGTGATGTAAAATATTATTTAATTGTAGAATGTGTGGTTAAAAATGAGTAGAAGAATGAGAATGAAAAAAATAATGTGCACCAAACNATGAATTGCAACGCAGCCATATAGAACGACATATCAAATGTGTATTCTCGTTCTGAGAGCTGCTTGATGGCTAGGGTCAACGCGCGTAACTATCTGGAATGACATAGGGTAATTGGCACAAAACGTCCATACCTTTGAAGGGTATTGTGGATACCGTCCTTAACTTTCATTTCTTGGCATTAATATCCTTACCTTTCACGTTTCGTACGCCGAATGTCATTTTCACCATATTTTGACGATTTTACCCTTAATTCAATTGAAACAGAAAGAAAAGAAAAGAAAAACAATTGAACAAATTGTAACTATTGGCCCAGCCATTTTAAAAAGTGCAAATAACCTACCAAATTTCACTTTCTTCCAAAAACTCGTCCCCACCCTATCGCCGTCTGCCAGCCATTTTCAAGCAACTGTGGCCACTAAATTTTTGTACCAACACTCACATACCACAAAACAACACCCAATTCCAACAACTACAACGGCCAGAATATATGTGCAAAGTTCATTGTCTTCCAAATTGAAAATCGCTGGGAATCATGCTTCCGGCCACCCTCATGGTCAGAACCCACCTCCAGCCAACTGCCCATGACTAGGCGACTACACTCATGCCAACAATTCATTACAAACGACATCAGACAATGTCAATTGCAGTCAAGAAATTTTGCCAGTCGCGAGCATCGCGACATAGCTAGTGAACAACTCTAATTCCGACGACGACATGGACATCTACGGTCGCGGACCACCTGGGCTAGTTTCCTCTGCACCTGGCGCACTTAGCCCATGTATGGGTCTTGGTCAATTTCGTCCTGAAGTTGCTGAATTTGTGGGAGAAATTAAGGCAGTATGCAAAACATTCGAGTCTGCTAATTTTGATGAATCAAGGCTGGTGCAAATGGTTAATTCAACGAAGGAAACATCTGTAGATGTTAGAAGCATAATGGGTAACCAATCAATTGACCCAATTAACAATTAAAACTCTGGATTGATTTTGCCAAGTGAAGTTGAGCGTGAATGAGTTCTGTGTGATGAAATTGATGATGGTTTTGTGTGTATTAACCCAAACTCTACCATGTGATGAAATTGAAATCGATGAAGTTTTCTTTCAGGGAAAAAGAGAAGAAAAGGCTGCCAAATGATAAAGGTAATGAAGATACTTTCAAGGGCAAGCGCGGGGTGGGGAAGGTGAAGAAGAAAATCGAGGAAATGGTGTTGGTGAAAAAATCCGGTGGCCTGAAAAAGGCCGGCATGAGGCAATAGGGTGGGGTTGTACTTTTTTAAAAAGTTTGGGTCAATAGTTGTAATTCGTTCAATTGTTTTTCTTTTATTTTTATTTCAATTGAATTGAGGGTAAAATCGTCAAAACACGATGAAAATGACCTTCGCGCACGAAAAGTGAAAGGTAAGTGTATAAATGCCAAGAAATGAAAGGTAGAGATAGTATCCACAGCACCCACCAAAGGTAGGGACGTTTTTTGTCAATTACCCGAATGACACATCACATGTGTATTCTCATGCTGAGAGCTTCTTGATGTTGGCCCTGGCCTTCTAGGTGGCGCCCCTATTGGTGGGGGGTCATGTAGTCCTGGCTAAGCAGCTTCATTGTTCTTGCGTGTCAACAAAGCTAACTGTTAGGGTGTGTTTGATGGATATTATTGAAAAAAAAATGTATTTAGAATAGTGATATGAAGAGAAATATATGGTTAAAAAGTAAGGAAAAATTATTGATGTGATGGAAAATATTATTTTATTGAAGATTGTGTGGTTGAAAATGAATTTTGAAATAATGTGTACCAAATAAAGGCTTAATCTTCAGATTAAGCCCCTATTTGGTACACATTAAAATTTTCATTATCATTATTCTACTTATTTTCAATCACACATTTTTCAATAAAATAATTTTTTTTTATCACATCAATAAGTTTTTTTTATTTTTCAACTACACATTCTCTATTAATCTACTATTACAGAATACATTTTTCCAAAATAACGTGGTTTAAACACACCATAAACAATTAGATTGTTTTAAGTGATTGCATGCTGAATCGTTGATACATCATGTCTGGGAAATGTTTATAAGCAACTCAGATTATAAATAAATAAAAATAACTTTAGTACATGTTTGACAACCATTAAAATGAAAAAAAGAAATAAAAAGATATTTTGAATAGTTATTTTTGGAGAATGTGTAGTTAAAAAATGAAAAAAAATTAAATTTATGTATAAAATATTTTATTATGTGAATGCGTGATAAAAATGAGTATATAAAATAAAAAAAAAAAATTGTTTCAATGATAGACAAACAAAGGCATGATGTTTATAACATGAGCCAATTATGAGTGTCTTAAAACTTGAAACAAATAATTGCATTACTAAACATTTTTTTTTTGTATAAAAGGAAAAGTACTACGATAATTATAATGTATACACAGCAGCCTCGAACAATTGAAAATACCGTCGACTCCAACTTTTTATCGTCTAGGGCTAACCAAGTTCTATGTATCAAGGGAACTCGACTCTCACGAGGTTATTATACGGAATTAAGCTATTTGTACAATTTTTTGTTGACAACCATATTGAAACTGCTGCACATCTCATTTGTCTCGGTGAATGATCAAGTTGGCTCATACCATGCTTATACAAATAATGCTAAGGGTCTATTTGACATGAATTTTGCTTTTGCTTCTTGTAGAAGTACTTTTGGAGAAGTTACCTTTTTGAAAACTAATTTTAAAATCACTTTTTATTTCATAAAGCGATAAAGGCTCTTAAAGGAAGCCACAGTTGACTTCCTGTAAAAGATCTTATAATTAGAAGAAACACTTTTATAAAATTAGTCTAACAAATTCAAATTCTACATTTACGTTTTAAAAGTTCTTTTTGACTTTTTAAAAGGCAAGCCAAACGGGGCACTAAATGACTTAAAATTTGATTCTAGCCCATATTTGGTGGCCTTAAAAATTCAAAATATGGTTTTGAATAGTATTTTTTAAAGAATGTGTGATTAAAAATGATGTAAAAATTATGAATTTATGTTTAAAATATTTTATTGTGTAAATGTGTGGTTTAAAATCATCAAATAACAAAAATTAAATTAGATTAAAGGTGGTCAAACATGAGGTAATTTTTTTTTTAATGAACGCCAAGTACAGTTTTCGCAACATTTGATGCCAATCGTCATTCACTGTTATTACTACTTGTAGAGTTGTAGTCCTCGTAACTTGTAACTGGGATTTATGAGTATCTGAAAGAAGCAGAAGGCTAAACCGTACAGTTTTACTGACCGGCTTTTTTTTTTCGGTAATCGGTCAATAGATAGTTGACACAGTACTCATGCAACCCTTTGTGCGTCAGTCCCCAAGGCTATCACCCGCAGGTGACGCAATCATAATCTCTATAGCATGGGATTCTCAGAATATCTGAAATATTGGAAGAATTTGGGATTCGTCAATAATGAATTTACTTACATCGAAGAAGTGGTAGGAAAACGCTGTAAATGATCTGGATTTTTTTAAGGGCAATCTGAATTTAATTTTAAGTAGATTTTTATTACAACTTATAAAAGTAAAAAAGTTGAAAAAAAAAATAATCTTTCAAAATAATAACTTACTTAACATTCCAGATTATAGAGTTCAAATTTTAACTTCTAATAATTTTTGTGAGCTTATCCAAGCAGTGGTAGATTTAAGAATTCAAGGGAGTTATGGAGGATCTAGATTAGCGCGAGGCCACTTGAGCAACTGTCCAATATACAAATATTTTTTTTTCCAACGGAGTCAGAATGAACAACCGCTATGTCGGGTGCGGCTCCGCCCCCGTAATGCAAGCATACGCATATCGATTAAGTACAATTGGTAAGTATTTTATGACTTCACAAATTTCTTAGTCATTTTTTAAATACGACCAATAATACTTTTGCAACTCAAGTAGTCATGTACATATCATATGACAAAATAAAAATAATTAATACAATGAAAAAAAAGCAGCATAAGAGACAAGTCACTTTAATTCTATTTTAGAATTCCAATAATATGTGTCATAACCGCCCCTTGAGTGACGATAAGAAATCAAAGAACTAATAAAGCATTGAGAGCCAGACTATTGTTCGAATAATTCACTCAAAGGATCACCATCAGCAAACTGGATACCATGATGAAGAGCCATGATCTTAGTATCCTCCAAAGAAAAAATCAACCACCCAACTTGTTGGAAAAGGACATTAGAACCACACCAACATTATTGTGGATCATCCCATCCACTTTAATACAATCCATTATTACATGGATCATGGGTCGACTTGACTACATGCCATTTTCGATTACCATCCCTTATTTTTACATCTAGATTCCAAACCTAGTCGACCTCCCTGCCTCGACCTTGGCATGCCATTTTCTATAGAAAAACATCAGTTGACTAATCGCTGAAATAAACACTAACTCCAGATTATGCACTTTTCCGGTGCAATATCCTATTCCGATCAATCCTAATCCTCCAAATGATGTGCAAAACTCTTCAAAATCTTGTGTGGCTGGTTGAAAAAAATTGTAGAAATTAACTCCGCTACAAGTTACAAATGACTTAATTGAAGTCCTCGAAGATGACATCTTTGAACTCGGGGCGACGAACTCCAGTTAGAATAATTTCCTTTATCGACAAGATTACATATAATACTATTAATCATAATGGCATGGTTATAGTCGGATTTCAAGTTGTAGAACTTACTTTAAATGTTAAAATGAGGTTGAATTACTTCCTTTGGTTTGCTTGCTTTCTACGCTGTCTTGCACTCATTCATTGGTCAAAAACTCGATCTTATAGTGTAATCAAGTCACAACCATTATGTGTTTTTCACACTTTTCTTCACACGAGTTTTGCATGTATGTTGATGGTTTTTAGTGTAGTGGAAGTTCTATATAGGATGAGGGTGTTCGGAGATTAAAATTT
>CAIGRF010090605.1:0-11045 GCA_903798235.1 Fraxinus ornus
AATTAATGAAACCCTAACCTCCATTTTTTCCTTTCTTTTCTTTGAATTGTTTAACAGTTCCTATCTTTCAAAATTATTGAGAATATTTATGTTGATGCATAATATTTTCCATGAAAGAAAATTGAGAAATCATCCAAGTGGATACCCCTTATTAACACAACACCACTGGGAATCGTAGTATGTAAGACCTTCAAGGCACTTTAACTGGATATGGCGTGTCTGGCTGATTTTACACCAAGGAATTTCCTCCATTGCTCATAAGCAAGGAGTGGAGTTGATATTTATCTATCACCACCTTAACGTTGGAACTGCAAGGACATAAGAAAGGATTTGCTAGCAATAGCAGCAAAAAGGAATAAGAACTTCCAACTGATGTTGCAGAGTCCATTGACAAGAAAAAACTGGGATATCCTTTGCTGGTAAGACATGACCAGCTACTAGGAAAGGGTAAGAGAGGTTAACAGTCACCTCCTCTTCTGTTCGTGCATTAATTGATTGGAATTCAGACCCTTTTGATTGAACCACCTTGTCGATCCTTCAGAACATGCTGTTTTTATCACCGCTCTTGTAAAGTGACTAGACACACACTTAAAAATAAGGAGACACGAGGTAGCTTATGAGTAGAGGGTGCTACGCTTTATTCTCTTGCTATCCTTGTCCATCAAATATTTGATGCTGAAAAAATGTTTTGCATGCCCCCTTTAGTTTGCCCATTACACTTTTGTTTAAATAAAGCTCATAGTCATGTCTAAAGAACTTGGTCAGAAGGCTCCATTACCATCCTCTATTAAATTAATTAGTATTTTTACTTTTACAGAACACAGTCGTATTCACTTGAAATTGACACCGGTCTACTTCAAGTTTCAGCACTGGTAATCCTGTGTAGTAAGTACCATTTAACATCTCAACTTTTAGGCTGACAGATTTCAAGAAAATCACTGACCACTACGATAACTAGAAACTAAATTCAAGCTCCCCATGAAAAGAAAAGTGAGAGAATTTTCGATTTAAGTTAAAATCCTATGCTGCTATTAATATTAATAACATGATACCTCAAGATCATAATGCAACTAGTGCCTGAAATGATCTAGAAATGCCCACCTCAACAAAATCCACAAAAAATAAATAATAAAAACATTTACATTAATTTTAAAAATTAATAGATAATTAACTGATTCTCTGCAATCGAGTTTTTCCTTGCCTGTTTTGCAATAGTATGAAGCGGATCTGAATACCAAAAATAAAATTAAAAAAATTGCGGATAATGGAAAATGACGGAACGGAAATTTGAGTAAAAACATTTTACTAAAAGAAAGTACCATTTTGATCGATTGGGGAGAAAGATTGTGCAATTCGAATGACGAAAAATTTTATACCTTAATTGAAAAATCAAATGCAGTTTAATTGCAGTTTTTGTTTCGAATAATGAAGCCAAAGGTTGTATTAGAATATTCAGTTAGTTAGTTAGCTGATTTAGTTAGTCAGCTGTTAGTTTTAGTTAGTTAGCCGTTATTAGTTTTCATACAACTTGCAGGTTAGTTTGTAAATGAGTTTGTTAATGCTACAGCTGTTAAAGCAGCTCAACATTATTTATACAAGGGATGTAAATCGATTTTAACTAAATAAGATTTTCCCTCCATTTTTCCCTCCTCTTCTTCTTTGTTTCTTCCTCTTTCTTCTTGTGCTGTTCTATTTCAATATGGTATCACAGCATTGATGTTTTATTGAATTTGTTGATAAGCTAGTGAACTCCAATGGCTTCAATACCTCTAAATTCATTGGCAATCGATGATGGAACCAGTCCATATTTCCGCCATCATTCAAATAATCCTAGTCTTGTCCTTGTCTCTCAACAATTGACTGGAGACAACTATTCTTCTTGGAGTCGATCAATGATGATCGTACTTTCCGTAAAGAATAAATTAGAATTTATCAATGGATCCATTATGCGACCTGAAAATGATCAAGAATTGCTCAACTCATGGATACGCAATAACAACATTGTTATTTCTTGGATTCTCAATGTTAAGGGATTTATATCTCACATCGATAAATGATATTGACACGAACCAATTAATAAAGATCTTGGGCTACTCCTCTTAACAAGGTTGACCTTTTAAGATGGAATCCCAAATCTTAACATGGCATCAGAGCCCACTATGCTCCAACGAGCGATTCGATCCCGTTAATACTCTAAAAATGAGCACATAGATTTCAAGATTGATTTACTCGAATGAGCCACCATCTTGCGGGGGCATGTTAAGGGATTTATATCCCATATCAATAAATGATGTTGACACGGACCAATTAATAAAGATTTTGGGCTACTCCTCTTAACAAGGTTGACCTTTTAAGATGGAACCCCAAATCTTAACACTCAATTCCATATCCAAGGAAATTTCTGCAAGTGTTATATACTCTGAGGCTGCCTTTGAGATCTGGATAGATCTAAGAGAACGCTATCATCAGAGGAATGATCCTCGTATATTCCAACTGAGGAGAGAGTTGATGAACCTCACACAAGGGGAATTGTCGGCGAGTTCTTATTTTACCAAAGACAATTTGGGAAAAACTTAGCAATTATAGACCTGTATATTCTTGTGGAAAGTGTGCATGTGAAGGGAATAAGAAGATTGCTAAACATCATCAAATGGAGTATGTAATGTCCTTCTTAATGGGGTTGCACGTTCGAGGTCAACTGCTATTAATGGATCCCATTCCTCCTATCAATAAAGTATTTGCACTTGTTTCTCAAGAGGAAAACTAGAGAAAGGTCAGTATGACACGGGAACAAATAATTTCGGGGCTTTCCAAGTACAAAGTGAAACTAGAAAGGCTGAGATAGGACAATGCTATAATAGAGTTCAGAAGAAAGAAAGACTTGTTTGTACTTACTGTAGAATCACAGGCCATGTAGTTGATAAGTGTTACAAATTGCACGGTTATCCCTCAGGCTGCAAGCCTAAACAATGGCCTGAAATGAGCAATCAAATTGGATCAAGTAACCAAACCAGATGTGTTGTGGTTAATCAAGTGTCTGAATTTAATGTGAATCAAGCACAAGGAAGTGTTGGAGGTTTTATGCAGACTCTCAATTCAGATCAGTACCAACACCTGGTGGATTTGCTGAATGCTTATCTCAAGGATGCAAAGATAGACATAGAAGTGGATGATAAGTCTGGTAATGTATCAAGTACATGTTTCTCCATTTCCAGTACTCCATCACTCAATTCATTTAAACACTGGGTAGTCGACTCAGGTCCTACAAGCTATATATGTTCAAATAAATCAGTCTTTCACAAATTGAAGCATGTTGAAAATGCATATGTCACACTACCTAACCATGACAAGATATATGTGCAATCTATTGGGAGTGTGAGAATTTCCCCAGAATTGATAATAGGTGATGCATTATTTGTCCCTAAAATTAAGTTCAAATTGCTATCAATCAGTGCTTTAACTAGGAAATCACCTCTTTCTATCAAGTTTCTCACTAATTCATGTATTATTCAAGACTTGCACACACTGAAGATGATTGGCTAGGGTAGAAGAATTGCAAGTCTCTATGTTATTGATGCCAATTCTGATTCAATTTGTCTGTCCAAAGTAGCTAATTCTCTTTTCTGTTCAGTAGTAAATAATGTAACTGATCAGGTTTGACACCATAGACTTGGACATTTATCCTTTCAAAAGTTAAACCTATTGAAAGAATAGTTTCAAATTACTTGTAATAAACAGAATATTGGTGATGTAACTCCTTGTAATATTTGTCATTTGGCCAAACAATGAGACTATCATTTATGTCTAATAACCATATGTCTACTGATGCTTTTGACTTGATTCATTGTGATACTTGGGGGCCATACCACATCCCAACACATGCTGGCCAAAGATACTTTCTTACATTAGTGGATGATTGCACACATTTTACCTGGATATATTTGATTAAACATAAGTCTGATGTGGGTTTTATTATCCCCAAGTTCTTTTCTCTAACAGAAACTCAATTTCACAAAACCATCAAAATGTTTAGATAAGATAATGCCTGTGAGCTGTAGTTTACTGATTATTTCAATGCTAAAGAGGTCATTCATCGGTTTTCATGTGTAGAAAGATCTGAACAAAATTCCATAGTTGAAAGAAAACACCAACATCTTCTTAATGTGGTAAGAGCCTTATTTTTCCAGTTAAAAGTACCAATCCAGTTTTGGGGAGAATGTTTATTAACTGCCACTTTCTTGATCAATAAAACTCCTTCACCAATTCTGAAAAATGAGACCCCTTTTTCTAAGCTGCATAATAGTCCAGTGGATTACTCATTTCTTAGAGTATTTGAAAGCCTATGTTTTGCATCTACATTGATGTCTCACGGAAATAAATTCCTTCAACGAGCCAAAGAGTGTGTGTTTGTTAGCTATCCTCTAGGCATCAATGGATACAAATTGTATGACATTTCTTCTAAGTCATTTTTTGCTTCCAGAGATGTTATATTTCATGAAAATCTTTTCCCATTCCACTCCATAACTCATACAGCTGAACTCATTGATCCATTTCCTGACCTAGTTCTACCTCATGTTGCTCCTGATATGCATATCTCTCACTCACCTACAATCTCAACATCTGACATTCATTCAAACAACAATGACTTATCTGTTATTCTTTTAAGAGAACAGAATTCTTCAAACAGTAATGAATTATCTATTATTCCTTCAAGGGAACAGAATTCTAATCATACTTCTTCCTTCATTCTCAGAAAGTCCAATAGAACCTCAAACCACCTTCCTACCTTAGTGAATTTCACTGTAATCTCATGTTAAACACACATCTCCCAGACAACAAATCAACATATCCTTTAAGTAAATACATATCATATACTAAACTCTTTCCCTCACACATAACCTTTCTTCTTAATGTATCGTCTAACCTTGAACCACAATTCTACCATCAAGTTTTCCAGTTTGATCATTGGAAAGAGGCTATGGCAGCTGAACTAGCAGCCATGGAACAAAATAAAACCTGGTCAGTAATAAAGTTACCTAAGGGCAATCATTCTATTGGTTGCAAATGGGTTTATAAAGTCAAACATAAGTCTGATGGGAGCATAGAAAGGTACAAAGCTCGTTTAGTGGCTAAGGGCTATACTCAGCAAGAAGGTCTAAACTTCATCAAGACATTTTCTCCAGTTGCTAAGCTGGTGACTGTGAAGATACTTCTAGCTATTGCTGCTATTCAAAAATGGCATCTTACCCAGTTAGATATCAACAATGCATTTCTTAATGGGGACTTATTTGAAGAAATTTACATGGATATGCCTTTAGGATATCTTAAGGCATATACAGAGACAAGATGAAAGACTAGTGCGCAAACTTCACAAATCTATATATGGTCTTAAGCAAGCATCCAGGTAATGGTTTTCCAAGTTCTCTCATGCCCTTATTCTTCATGGTTTTCATCAATCAAAATCGGATTACTATTTATTCACTAAGGGAAATGGTGATACTTTTGTTGCATTATTGGTATACGTTGATGATATCATTATTACATGACAAATCATTGTATAATTGAAGCTTCGAAGACATTTTTACATAGACAGTTCAAACTCAAAGGTCTTGGCAAATTGAAGTATTTTATTAGATTGGAAATAGCTACAACTCATAATGGGATATTTTTTTCCCAAAGAAACTATGCATTACAACTCTTGGAAGATACATGATTTCTTGGATGCAAACCAGTTGTTCTACCTATGGACCCTAAAATTCGTCTTAGTTCTTTTGAAGGAGAGTTAATTGATGATGCTTCCATGTATCGAAGACTTGTTGGCCGTTTACTATACTTAACTATCTCTAGGCCAGAGATAACATTTGCAATCCACAAGCTCAGTCAATTTGTCTCTCAACCTTGCCAGCCCCTCCTTGATGTTACTCATCACTTGTTACAGTATCTCAAAGCCACTCCAGGTGTCACGCAGTGAAAATGCTTATCCCCTCATTCGGCACGGTAAGGACGCTAACAACTAGGCGCAAAGCCTATTTTACCAAATAGTGCACTAATGATATGATCATATGCAGGTATTCTCCCTAACATCCTACTCATAGCGTGCATGTATGCCAATTATTCGGGCTTGCCGGCCTAAGAATGAGGGGAAGGCGGCCTTGAGGCGTTGTACCTCGGGAGCCAAACCTGCGATCCGTAAAAGTTGGTATTAGAGAGGGTCCGCTCGAGCATGTGGTGTTGTTATGGGACAATGTTGTGTGTTTTTGCGAAGAAAAGATTTTGGGCCACGAATCGTGTCAGCAAGCTAGCGGAACATGACGAAGGAAGCTGTGGGCAAGAAGGATGAAAAAGGACGGCATTGCGCAATTGCCTAGGTACCTTTCAAGGAGTTTTTGAGGAGCGTACATTGTAGGGATTTTTGACATGCTTTGAGGCGCTGCAGTTTGGAGGCCATCCACCCAAGGAACCAATGCTCAGAGAAGTAGAGGGTGAAGGTTGGTGTCGAAGGTGGTAAGTACGAGTTACTGTAGGTTTGTGAATGTCTATCCATATAGAGCGGTACAGTTGTTATTCTTGCAATGAGACGGATGCGTGTTGATGCGAAACTCACTTCTCGCTACAAGGATGTAAGCGAATTCAAATAGGGGAAATGTCACGCAGTAAGAATGCTTATCCCCCCATTCGACACGACAGGGACGCTAACAACTAGGCCCAAGACCTATTTTACCAAATAGTGCACTAATGATATGAACATATGTGGTATTCTCCCTAACATCCTACTCATAGCGTACATGCCAGTTGTTCGGGCTTTTCGGCCTAAGAATGAGGGGAATGCAACCTTCAGGCGTTGTACCTCGGGAGCCAAACCTGCGATCCATGAAACCAGGTCAAGGACTGTTTTTTCTGCTTCATCTTCCTTGTAGCTGCGAGCTTTTACTGATGCTGATTGGGGATCATATTTGGATTCAAGAAAATATGTCACAGGCTTTTTTGTATTCCTTGGTGATTCTATGATTTCTTGGAAGGCTAAGAAGCAGCAAACCATATCCAGATCGTCTGCAGAGGTAAAGTACCGTGCTCTAGCTTCCACCGCCAATTTACTTGTTTGGATTCATCAACTACTTCATGATTTTCAAGTTCCCTCATCAGCTCCAGTTTGATTTTTTATGATAACTAGGCTGCATTTCACATTGCCGCAATCCTATTTTTCATGAATGACAAAACACATTGAGATTGATTGTCATTTCATCCGTGATAAGGTTACTGAAGGTTTCATCAAACTCTTACCAATTCAATCTCAACATCAGTTGGCAGACATATTCACTAAAGCTTTACCAGGTTCTCTATTATTTCCCTTAATGTCAAAGATGGCCATTACTGATATTCATCGTCCATCTTGAGGGGGGAGTATTAGAATATTCAGTTAGTTAGCTGTTAGTTTTAGTTAGTTAGCCGTTATTAGTTTTCATACAACTTGCAGGTTAGTTTGTAAATGAGTTTGTTAATGCTACACCTGTTAAAGCAGCACAACATTATTTATACAAGGGATGTAAATCAATTCTAATTAAATTAGATTTTCCCTCCATTTTTCACTCATCTTCTTCTCTGTTTCTCCTTTTGCAGTTCTGTTTCAATAGGTTGAACAATCATACCACATGTAGACTCTAAAACAGTAAAATATAATTACATTAACAAATAAGAAATTACTAAAAAGTAGGTTTACTTTTTATTTGAAATTATATTTTAAGAATTGTTGTAAATGAGAAGTTTATTAGGGAATGAGAATTGTACTCTACATCCCTAAAAATTATTATCATTGTATCATTAATCATTCCTTATAAATATAGAATCTTGGTTCACATTATAATACACACAAATTTATTGACGTATATTCTCTCTTATCTTTTCCTCTCTTTTCATAATATGTCATCAACACGAAAGTTTAGAGGCTCTTCTCTTTGTATTTCAATTTTGTGTTTTGAGTTTTGAATTCATTTTGAGTTTTTAGTGTCCATTTTGAGATCGTTGAAAATGTGTTCTTTTGACATTTTGAAAACACCCAAAACGCGTTTTGAAAATTTTGGTTTGATTATAACTGAAAACACCCAAAACGACAATGTTTTAAGCTTTCAATTCATTTTGGGTTCTGAGTGTCCATTTTGAGATTGTTGAAAATGTGTTCTTTTGACATTTTGAAAAATTATTTTGAAAACACCCAAAACGATATCGTTTTGGGTTTTCTTTGTAAATTTTTAACTTATTTTCAAAAACGCGTTTTCGAAAATAAGAAAGAGAATGCATTTTCACTGTTTTGGAAAATCAAAAATGGAAAACGACTTAAAAATAGTAAAGAAAACATTTTCTTAATTTTTCAGAATTCAATGAACGTAGTAATTTTTTTTAAGTATAACCATCTATTATGTCTACCAAAATCAATTTAGTGACATGTAATTTATATATATATATATATACATAACACGTTATCTGTCGATTCTACGAAGCATAATCAATTCCTACAAAATATTTGTTTATTTGTAATCTATCATTCTTCCAAATCCATATACTGCTACTGCAATGTTTACGTGAACAAATTTGGTTTCCGCCAAAGTTGTTGTCTACCATAATCAGTTTCTTGTACCCATCCCAACTTCTTGTTTCTTTCTGTTAATGTTAAATTCAATTTTTACGCGTTAATTGGTTTCTGCCAAATCAATTTTTTTTAATTATATATACGTGTACCTAGGGTAATGCCCATATTTTTGTTTCTGATTTAATTAATTCTTGCGCGTTGATTAATTTCTGAAATTAGTTATCAGGTCGCCGCTTCTGCTTTAAGACACGTTATAATTGGTTTATGAAATTCAGGCCATAATATGTTAATTGGTTTCTGCATGTCATAGGTGTCAATTTTTTTTTTCCACTCAATTAATTCAAGTCAATATTTAACGTGAATTTATAAATTAATGAATATTTTCATTGTACTGTGTAATTGAATGTTTTATTATCTTTTTTTACGTTTAATAATAAAATATCGATTATTATATTTACTCTTGAAGAAATAATAGTAAAATATAACGTGTTCTCGTAATAGCACATGTTTCAAAGAATGTATAATTTTATTGTTTATCCGTTAAGGAAAACATATAACTCATGTTATATTGATATTGGTTAGTTGCACTTTATATATCTGGCAAAAACTATCTGTCATGGATGCTCAGTACAGATATTCATTTTGTCTCAAAAGATTTGGAAGAGACGATAACAGAAGGAAACAAAGAATTCTTACAAGATCGTGCAAAAGCATAGAAGCAAATGGTACTGCATTATCTAAGCAAATGCAATATCAAGATAAGGATGTGGACACAAATTTGGATGCGGACGTAGACGTGCACGTGGAATAAATTGTGGACGAAATAATCAACAATGCAACAATTTCAAAGATACAAAGCAAAACAAAGCGGCACATCCAAAAAGGAGCACAAAGAAAGTTGCTTTGGATGTGGAAAGGGTGTTGGGCACGTACCTATCGTACGACAAAATATCTTGTAGATCTCTAGCAAAAATCAATTAAGAGAAAGGGAAAAGTTGGAACAAATTTTACAGATTATGATGGTGCAATTGATGTGATTCATTTGGATGTCTCTAATTTATTTGCTCGTCCTAATAGAAATATTGACTATTTAATTGGGGTGGTGTGAAAAAAATATAGATTAGTTTATTTTCTAGTATTTTCTGTCGTTTTAGAAATTCAATTTGAAATATATTTTTACTTTTCGTAAAATAAAATTGAAACTTTATTATGCATCGTTAATTTCATAATATTGAATTATGTTTACTCCTTTAAATTTAAATTCAAGTTTTTTAAAATATATATATGGGCTTGTTTGAGCCTCATTTTTGAATAGTGTATTGATGGGAAATGTGTGGTTAAAAAATAAGGAAAAATTTTGGATTTACGGGTAATATTATTTTATTTAAAAATGTGTCGTTGAAATTGAGTTAAAACATTGTACAAGAATATATTTTTCAAAAAAATGGGGCTTATAGATTCATGGATTGTCAAGACACCTCTTTGGTTGATAGTGCAACACACATTATTTTTCAAGACAAAAAAATATATTTTTATACTTAACATTATCAGAAAATAATGTTAATACAATATCATGTGCATCGATTATCGGTGAAGGTTTCAGAAGAATTTGTATTATTTTTACTAAATAATACAAAATTATATATTGACAATGCACTTTATTTTAGCAAATTCGAAAGAAATTTATTTAGTTTTAAAGATATTCGCTACAATGGATATCACATTGACACAATGCAAGAAAATAATATTGAATATTTTTGCATTATTTCTTTCGTATCTCCCGAAGCAAATAAAAGAAAAATTTCATGCACTCTCATCTAGCATGTATTATATATTTATAAAAATGGTAGAATCAAATATTGTCATGAACAAGATGTTCGTTGATCCAAAAAAATTTATACTTTGGCATGGTCGATTTGGACATCCAAAAAAAATAATGATGCGTCACATAATAAACAATTCACATGGATATCCTTTAAAGAATTAGAAGATTCTTTTACCTAAAAATTATTCAAGTATAACTTGTTCACTAGGCAAGTTAATCAATAGACCTTCTACAAAAGGTCAATATTGAATTTTCAATTTTCTTGGAAAGAATTCATGTAGATATATGTGGGTCCATACACCCACAGTGTGGATCATTTCATTATTTTATGATATTAATTGATTCTTTTACTAGATGGTCATATGTTTGCCTATTTTCCATTAGCAATGTAGCTTTTGCTAGATTATTGGCTCAAATCATAAAATTATGAGCTCAATTTCCTGATTACTCAATCAAGACAATTTGTCTTGACAATGCTGGTAAATTTAGATCTCACCAGCATTCGATGATTATTGTATGTCAATTGTGATTGTTGCTGAACATTCGGTTACGCATGTCCATATACAAAATGGTTTAGCGGAGTCATTTATTAAACGTCTACAATTTATTGTTAGACCATTACTTATGAAAACAAAA
>CAIGRF010090704.1:0-11643 GCA_903798235.1 Fraxinus ornus
ACAAATAGCACCAGTCAAATTATATTTCTCACAAGAACCTACAGAAGTTTTGAGGTAAGTGGCACTCTTTATTTGCTTAGAATCCTTAACTATTGGGATACGAGTCACTTCTCAAGGAAAAGGTTTCAGACAACAATTTACAAGGTAGCTACACAATAAATCAAGACAGCCAAACAATATTTACCTATTACATGTGCAAAACAAATAATAGAAAATATATTTTATTCCAGCAAGTAATGCAGAGGAAAACACAAAACATAGTACAGAACCCATTTATGGGTTATGATTTCACATCTAAAGCAGGATCTCATACCATTTAACACTTGTCCATGTTTAACAAATTAGCAATAAACTCCGTCACAAGGGCCAAAGCTGTCAATAACCAGCTGTTAAAAGCCAAAATTAACTTAAACCAAATTCCAGATTTTTTAATTTGTATAACTGTAAAAATGATACCTGACGATCTTAGAATAATAGAATTAAAAACCTAGTTAAGTTGGTCCCTGAATTTGTAGGCATACTAGTAAACCATGCCTTGAAGTGACAATATTTTGCTCAGTTAGTCTCTAAAATAGATTTCTTCTGCAGAAAATAAACATACAAGGTTGATTTGGCTAACATTATGCTTATGTAGCGTGACATTGAATTTTAATTCCCAATTAAATGTTCAACTTGTTTTAATTACATTGAATTCCAAAGGCGTAATTTTTTTTCTTTAATAAAATTACATATTCAACAGAAATTTTTTAATTTAAAAAATAAATAAATAAAATGATACTGGCATTTTACAAAAATATATCTAAGCAACTGAAAACACAAAATAAACTCTGCAAAAGCAAAAATATAACACGAAAAGTAACACATCGATTAATAAACGAGGAAAAAGAAAAATGGTCTGCTGAGCTAGGTTTACCGGCGGTGACGAAGCGGCGGTTGTATTGCATCCTCTTGTGAGCACGGCCACGGGGCTTCTTCTTCTTGTCCTGCTTGGCCACCTTTGGCGTTTGTCCTCTCACTTTACCGGCACGTGCCAGTGATCCATGAACCTTACCTGCAATTTTCGAATCAAATCAGAATAAATCGTTAATCAGTTCATCAATTCAACTTAAAACAGTTGACTTGAGATTTTTGGCTCCGAAAATCACCCATTGTTGATTTCTGTGAGTAGAAATTTAGACAAAGAGATGCAACTGCTTGAGCGAAATTGGTTCTAGGGTTAGGTTCTTCCTGGTACTTATTTTGTTAAACGGGATTTGCGTTAAAAGTTAAAACCAGATTCGGAGTCGGTCATTTCGTATTGGGCCTAGTGGAACTAAATTGGACTACGAGACCAGTATTGGCATAATTTATTAGGTTACTCGAATAAACTTTTATTTTATAATAATCTTTTTAAAATCTTCTCTAACCTTCTTTAATTTATTAATAATATTTAATAAAACAGAAAAATCTATTCAAAAAATTACATGAACCTTCCACGATGCATTTGACATGCATAGAAACGTTTCTATTAATTCAAAAATTCTAGAAATACTTTTGTAGTATTATAAAATGAACAATATAATAAATAAAATTTAAAATTCTTCATACTATGCCCCTGTTTCACAACCATTAATCGTGAGAAACAAATTTTTGAACGGTGTAACAATGTTTTTTCAGGAGAATGTATGGCTAAAAAATAGAGAAAAATTTTGAATTCACGTACAAAATATTTTATTGTATAAATTTGTTAAAAATGAATGTGCGGAAAAAAAAATTGAAAATAATGATTGTCAAACATAGGCGAATGCTATCCAATTCCATGCCCAATACGCTAGGATAATACCGTGGAAACTCGGTTTCAGATGCCAATAAGCTAGCAAAATGTAAACATCAAGATCCCATAAACCATCACGTTCAAGATTAGCATGTTTGGCTAAGCTTAAAAAGTACCAAGTTTACTTACAAGTATATAAGTTATAAAATAATAAAAATAAAAAATATATTTGTCAAAGTTGAACTCCAATGACCAACATTGCCAAGGCCGTAATGACATTCTTATTGGAACAACATAAAATTTAAGGTTAAGCAGGGAACAACCACCAAAACTTTTCTCAGAGCTACATTTATCACAGGTCTTCCACGGGAATTACAATTCCATTATCAAGTTCATTTACCCAAATCACTTCACTATAGAAGGGATTTTGATGTCGAATATGTTAATTATTAAGACAATTGAATTTAGCACAACTGATTTCTCAGCTACGAAAACATTGTAGGAAAACAAAATCTCGCACAAAGAATGTCAACTCAAATAACCGCAGTGATGATAATGAACATCGACTGGCCCAAACAGTTTACCCGGCTGGCAGTTTTCAGGGATAGTAACCAGTGAATGTAAATCCTCTTCCGACAATCTCACCAGCACAAAACCATGCAAAACACTCAAGGCCGAATAGAGCAGCAATGCCAGCATCCTCAACCTTCAGCTCCTGCCTGTGCTTCCACAAGTTCTTGACATAATCAAGTTCCTTCCAAAATGACTCTGACCGGCCGGGAATGCTGCAAAGTACAAGTAATGAGACCTACTAAACAGACTGAAGAAACTAACACAAACTAGAAAAACATGGAGATGCAACTCATTTAGCAAATTTTTAGTTTGTCGTGAGGTGTATCCGACTCGCCTCACAAAAGGAAAAACACCTCAGTACCTATTTCCGCCTTTTTAAACATTGGGCGAATGTAATTGACATCTTGCAATGGACCTGACAAATAGCACATTTGACTTTTGCAGGCAATTTCTTCCTAGCATGCTGTTATGTTTATACTTAAAATCCACCAAATAGGTAAAGGATTAGGCGCGTAGCCCATCCATATGAAAAAACATAACAGAAGGGGGGCAAATAACTTGAATCCAATATTTAAGAACACACTTGGAATATACTTTAATTAAGAGTACACAAGACCAAGGCATAAGCCTCAGTTAATCAAGGCATAAACCTCACAAATGGCACTTAAAGCGTAAGCTTTGAGAAGGTTAATGAAAGCCTCACATGAGAGGACTCGAGGCATTAGAAACTGTTGATTTTTTAAGGGCATAAAATTTCCCATACTTATCCAGTAAACAAGGTAGAAGAATGACATGAAATAACTGAATAAATACAGGAGTTCAAAGTCCAAGTAAATGAAAGATATGCCATCCAGGAATACGTCTCAATTCTGAATGGTGTACGAGCATGAGTTAAAATAAATTAACCTGGCAAGACGAGTGTAAAACAGCTGCTTGGCCAATTCATTACATTTATCCACAGTAGGTGGCTCTTGAATATATCGCTTGTTCTGCTCCAACAACTGTTTATAGTAGGAAGTCCCATGCTTGGCCACAAACTGTGAGGCTTGGCAGGCCTTAGCTTGCAATTGCAGCAACTTTGATGCCATTAAATCTGAAGTAATGTCTATGAATCAAACAAAAGGGTAATAATAGAAACGGATTCATATTCTAACATGACCGTGAAAATGTACCTTATTTCTTTAAATCATGATGAAAAAAATTGTGGTCCTTTCTAAGAAAAAGTGATGCCAAACACATGGGAAATAAAGGGTAAAAGTGTTGAATTACACAGCAGGATTTGTGGATAATTTCATAAAGTAAAAGTTCAATTTTATGCAACTTTAATCTAGATTGAAATGTCAAGAATTACATTGTTTACTAGTTATAAATACTTTGTTGTTATCCCATATGGTGTAAATTGCCTTGTCGAATTCAACTAACCCTTACAAGGATGAAGCTCTCTCTTCTCTTATTTTCTCCCTACCCTTCTCCTCCGATATTCACCACATTGCACCCGATCTTTTTAAAGCAACTCCTATTCCTAATCACTAATTATTATAGCCCAATATATTTTTTGTGAAATCATAATCCTAAAACAATGAAAATATTCCAATCTTACAAACTAAATTCTCCAGTTGGTCAGTCACTATTCATATCTCTTGATCATTTTTTTAATTTTTTTATATTTTGGGCCGCAAAACCATTTCATATCAAGCACTAATCAACCCCAACACATAACCATCCTTTTGGTCAGCAAACTAAAAGAGAACCACCATAAAATCAACTTTGCTTCCAATTTCCAGTACCAACTCATCTAACAAACCATTTTAATAGCTCCAACTTTCATATCATGGACCTATTTCAATAATTAAACAGTTTATTTTCTTTATTGGAGAGAAAAGGAAATATCATAGCACTAGAAGAATATCTTTGACAAAAAGAGAGGCATTTCCCTTTAAAAAGTATCTTAGTGGAAATAATGAGTGTTCCAATTCCCAGCCTCAGTTGAGCTTGTTTAAAAAATAATGGAAATATTATATTGCTCTTTTCTTCTCTGTCCCCCTTTTCCTTACCGAATCCAAAACAAAAACAAATAAATAAATTCTCAGATTAAGCGGTTTCAGTTTCCCCCTAACAGATCATGAGTAAATATAAGTGTAAAGTATTGAAATCATGTCACATACTAAAACCCGCCAGTTAGCAAATAGATCCGAGAAATTAGTCCAAAACCCACAAAAGAAAGAGGATGAATAACAGTGTACGAAGAAATCCAGAATTGTAAAGAACAGTAAGAAAAAAAATTGGTTTTGACTCGTATATTTACCTTTAACTGACGTTCGAGAAAGCAAAAGAAATGGGCAAGAATATTTTTGCCTCTCTCTCGCCGCGCTTATCAGAAGATCTCGAGTGACAACGAGCCCAAATGCTAGCGATGGTTTCAATTCTACTGCTGCTAAATGACTATCTATTTTCTTCAAATTGAAATGGGAAAAATTAAAAAATCCGGTTAACAGTCTGTTTGGTATAAATTTTAATCCGATTAAAATTGAAAATATAGTCGTTATTGGGCACTCGTCTAATAAAAGTCAACAATAACGACTATTTTTTCAATTTTAATCCGATTTTAATCTCTACCGAACACGCCCTAACTTTGACACAATTCAAATTTTCAGGTGTCAAGTTTTAAAAGCAAAATTCAGGTATTTATTTATTAAAAAATAAATTTAAGGATAATGCCCAAAATTAAATGTTGGGCTAACAAAGTTATAAAAAATGAAAAAAATGAAAAAATCAGATGTTAACTTTGACACAATTCAATTTTTAGGTGTCAAGTTTTAAAATGCAAAATTCAAGTATTTATTTATTAATTAAAAGTATTTTTATTAAATATTTAATTCTAATATAATATAATTAACTCACCCCACCTCCACCACCCCCTATCGTTTCGGGGATTATTCCAGCGACCGTTCCGACCATCACTCTTCTCCGACGATTGTTCCAGCGACAATTCCGACGACTGTTTCGATTCCGACAATTATTCCGGTGGTCACAGTTCAAAAATTTTATAGGTCACCATTAATTCGTTGGTCACAGATTTCAAAATTAATTGGTCATAGATCAAAATTTATAGGTCACACAATCACAGATTTTTAAATTAATTGGTCACAGATTTTTTTATGGTCACATATTATATAATTTTTAGGTCACAGATAAAAAAATGGTTGGTCACGGATCATATTTTTAATCATAGATTACCGAATTTTAAAGTCACAAATTATTCAATTTGTGTACATTTCTTAAACACAGAAAAAAAAATCATTTACACGACAAACTCTTCTCCCCCCTCCCCGAAATCAATCAAAATCACACACACCAAATTCCAAAGAAGAAAAAGATGGAAGCTGTGACTTTTCCATTGAAGGTGTAAAACTTATGCTAGAGAAATTGATTGAGGTAGCCTCTGAAGAAAATATGTGCTACTACCACTTTGACATTTCAACGGAAGATGGCTCACAAAATCAAGGGCATAAATGCCAAATTCAAAAGGATAAACAACAAAGCTGATAGCCTTATCCTCAACAGAGTTAAAGATTATCCTCTTGCAAAGCCTCTGATGATAGAAACTACCAGCTTCACGCTGCTTTGAACGATGACAGCGTTGCTGCGAACGGCAACGACGCTGCCGCCGTTCAAAATAGCATCACGACGCTGCTACTGACAGCGTGAGAGACGAGAGAGATAGTTGGAGTGGGAGTGGGAGGGGAAGGAGGGAGGGAGAAGGAAGGTGGAGGGGGATGGAGAGGGGACGAGAAGCAAGTGGAGGCGGCGGACGGTGGTGAGAAATGGTGAGAGAGTTGAGATAAAAATGAATTATTTTAGGGTTTGGAATCTTCGGTTCTCAGTCTAGAACCGAGAACCGACTCAAACCCATCAGTTCTCAATTCGGATACCCGTTCGGGTATTTAACTTATGAAGAACCGCTTGGTTCGATTCGGTTCTGTTCGAGACTTTTGTCCAGCCATATTCCAAGTCATGCAAATCTAGCGGCCTTGGAGAAAATAGTAATGTTATTTATCCTCATGATGATAAAACATCAATGATGTGACAATCTATTATCCCTCACATTTCTCTCTCTTTCTCCTTCATCTCACATAAAAATTGAACTGTCTAATCTCATTATTCCACATAAACGTCACATCACCGATATCCCATTATCATAATAATAAATAACATTATTCTATAGGAAAATGGTAGAAGAGATTGAAACTGCACAATAATACGATGATGAAATAATCGAGTTATTAAAAAATGACTTTTTATCTTATAACTTATCAAATGAATGTAAACTAATGGGCTTTTTTTTTTTTTTAAATGAATCCAACGTTACAAATTGATAAACGTTGATCTCAAAGTTGTAATAATTTAGCCGTTGTTTGACCACTATTAAAATAAAACTTTTTATTTTTCATACTCATTTGCAACCATATATTTATATAATAGAATATTTTGCACGTAAAATCAAATTTTTCCTCGTACCTTTTAACCACACATTCTACAAAAAAAAAAAAAAATCACTATTCAAAAGATCATTTTTTCTTTCCCAATTTCTCTTTATAATGATTGTTAATTTTATTCAATTTGCCATACTAAACATACTTAAATTCTATCATTTAGAATGTGTCCCACTATTATGATTATCAAAGATGTGTAAATATCTCATTATTGACATTATTATTACGATTTTTTGTGATTATTTTTTCAATTATAAAATAGAACAATGTAGATTATTATATTTATGCCATGTTTATATCTTATTGAACTTAATTAATAAATAATAATATTAAAAAATTAAATATCATTGTCTTCAGTTTTTAAACGTTATTCGCGAAACATATCTTTATAAAAGTTGAAATAAAAATAATATAATTAAAAACTAAAGTATTTATTATCAGCAAATCAATTATGACATATCATTTAAATGACATAAATAAACTAGTAATCAACCTTGTGGAGGAAGCAACTAACGGGCATAGGAGACCAACTTCAGCATGCGTGCATTATATATACGTATATGTTAAAATACTTCTTCATTACTTTTATTTATTATATTATAAATGATGAAAAATTAGTAATACCTTTTTTGTTGACTAAAGAATCATATTACTCGGTCTATTTTCTTAGCACGTATATATGGGAGTTGACGCTTGTTCAGTGTCGAAAGGTCCATGAAGTTGATAACGTGATTATAAAGGAGCCGACGATCGAAGCCCTTGGTGAACGACATTCCCCTCCCAAGCAAGAGAGACTTGCTCTACGCCTCTACCAAGTCGGAAATGATCGATTTGTTCGTCCAATCAAGAAAGGTAATGTATGTCATCAGGGTACAAGTGATTCTTCATTTTCTTCCGACTACGTTAACTCTTTTGTAAACGTCGTGTGTATGCGAGTGTACAAATATTATGTAGCCCTGGTTTGGTATACATTAAAATTTTCATTTTCATTATTCTACTTATTTTCAACTATACATTTTTCAATCAAATAATATTTTCCAGCACAACAATAACTTTTCTTTCTTTTTCAATCACATTCTCCATCAACCTACTATTTCAGAATACATTCTTCCAAAATAATGTGGCTCAAACACACCCGTAATAATCATAATCAGTAGCGGAGGTAGGTGGAGGCCCATGAAGTCCTTGGCTCCACTAAACTTTGAAAAAATTATTATATATATATATTTCCTATAGTTAAATTAGGTTTTACTCATTTCGAGTTCTGATTCCCCGATACGGATTATAGAGCCTGTTTGATACCGATTAAAATTCAATTAAAATTGAAAATATAACCGTTATTAGGTCTCACTCGTCTAATAAAAGTAAAAAATAACGACTAGTTTTTCAATTTTAATCCGATTTTAATCTCTACCAAACGAGCCCATAATGTTACTCCTTTCAAGTTGTACACCTATAATATTTAATAATGAGTAGAATCCGTAGATTACAAGATTGAATGGATAATTGAAACATAGGAATGATTGGGTTTTGATATTTGCTTCAATTTTTATTTTTTCTTAAGAGTATTAAACTATTGATAAAGTAGGTATATAATAGCTTTAGCTTTTCACTATTAGCCAATAATAAAGTAGTACTTCTCTCTTTTTACTGTTTCATCTTTTTAATTAAAGAAATATTCAAATTCTTTTGAAATTTTATCTTAGAAAACCAATTTAATTAAGAGGAGCAATCAAAACGATTATATAATAATTGTTATTTTTCGTATATGTGAGATTTAGATATATTAATTGTCCGTTTGAGCCTTTTAGAATTTAATATCATATCGAGTTTTGAAACTTCATCTTAAAGTTCAATTTTGTTAAGAATTATCTAATTTTTTAAAATATTTTTGTACTTAAAACGGTATAAGGTTTTATGAATCACCCAAAAAAAAATAAAAATGTTTAGCTATTTAGCTCTTCTTTTAAGTTAATCTTAATGCTGGTTTGGAATAGCTTAAAAAATTGATAAAACGTTAACATTAAAGTCAAATATTAATTTAATCCATGAAACTTATAATTTTTATTGGGTTTTTAGGGCATGTTTGGGCCATATTTTAATCTGATTTTAACCTAAGTCAAAGTCAAACAATCAATATCAACCACACATTTTTTCAACCATACATTTAAAAAACTTTTATCACAATCCACTTCAAATCTGATTTTAATTTACACCAAACACCTCTTAATGTGGGAAGGTAGACATTCGATTCGATTCGATTAGAGCAGTGAAGCTTTAAAATAATGAAAGTCTACTAATTAATTAACAAAATATTAAAATCTCTTATTTAAATAACAATTATTGTCTTTTAAGGGTAAGATGTCAACGTCAAAACGTATATAAACAAGCTTTGACTTCTGCCTTTTTGCTCTATAGTTGGCTGCACGTCTCTCTCTCCCTCTCTCATGTGAGTTTGTTGCTATAAAAAATTTGAAATTTTAATCTCGTGTGAAATTGATTATTCCATAATTTGATTTTTTTTTTTTGGGAATGTATAATTAAAAAGAATAGTAATTTTCAAATAATTTAAACAAGGGCTAAATGTAAGATTCTACAATGTTTAAGTTGAATCTCAATCGAAAACTTAAGCAGAGCTTAGAACGTGACTGACCATAAAAAATTATTCTAGTGGTACATCACCACTTACACAAGAGTGTCCATAATGGACACACGACACCCTCCTATTGGTGGGGTGCCAGGACCCTTGTGTAAGTGGTGATGTACCACTAGCACCACCCGACTATAAATGTCTAACCTATTGTCAAATAGATCGATTGTTACGTGACAACCAGTTTGACACTTCTACTTTTATAATGTATTTATAAAGACTAATACGTAAATATTTGCGATCTCTCAATCTCTGCTTTCGGACTCTCGATGTGAGGAAATCGAAAAACTGTACAATAGGAGATCGAAAAGATATGCGAACGATTTAACGAGTATAGATCCGATGTTTTCTTGAGCAGCAGAAAATGAGGCTATCGATAAAAATAAGTAAGAACTTTTAAAACATTGTCACTATTATAGATATTTTTTTTCACTTTTACTTATTTTTTTTCTAGTTTATTTGGTGGGGACGGAAGATAAAAAGTCATTATTCTAAAAATGATGGTCCCCAAATGATAGACAATTCTGCACTCTTATAGGAGAGTGTCCATCACGCTCCCCTGTTTTACATGGGCGTAAATGTCATTTCAACTAACAACATCCGCATAAAAGCGTTCCAATCTTCCAATCACTGATTCTTCTTGATGACTTCAAAGAAGCCCATTTTTGTCATTTCTGGTACCCCACTTCTATTCCATGTAATTTTAATTGGAAGTCATTCTACTTCCTTGTTTCTTTCAATTTGATTACAAAAGCCCATTTTATATCATTTTTGGTACCCCAATAAGATCATCTCCATTCTCCAATTTTAATATCGATCGCATAAGCAAAAAATTATCTACAGAGATTCCTCTCTAATGCAACTTAAGTGGAACTGTCTAATTGACGTGACAAGAAAAAATAGATATTATAAAGAGATTAGTTTAGATATAGAGACTATGCTAAACGAAGCGAGCCAGCAAAATTTAGGGGCTGTTCTCTTCGTATTTCGATTTTTAGTCTTGAGTTTTGAATTCATTTTGAGATTACTGAAAACACGTTCTTTTGTCATTTTGAAAAATTGTTTTCAAAAATAAGAAATGAAGTTTTGGATTGGTTTTAACTGAAAACAATCAAAACGACTTTTTTAACGTTTCCGTTTTCTTTGTAAATTTTAAACTCATTTTTTGAAAATTCGTTTCAGAAAATAGGTAAATAAGCGTGCTTTTCATTATTTTCGAAAATTGAAAATGGCCTGAAAATAGCAAAGAGAACAGCCACTTAAGCTTTCTCTTTCTTGTTTTTATTTTTTGACTATGTAAACACTGAAGATAAATTTTGAATTTTAAATGGAATCCATCGACCATCAGAGATGGAATTTAAACTCAGCCATATATTTTTTATGTATCAACGCCACGTAAATTAGAAAAATTTGTCACAGCTCAATTCACACAACGACTGGATTTGGAGATGCTTTGAAGTTCGAATTTTTGACCTCACTCATAATTTTGGTGATCAAATTGAAATAAGCTGGGATTTAAATGGCCAATAAGCTATAAACCTGTAAATCAAGTGACCTCAAGTGAAATATTTCCCTTTTATTCCCCCATTACTCCCTTCTCTAACTAAACTGAGCTTTCACTTTCTCACCTCAAATCCTCGAGGGAGGGAAAATCAATGGAAAACATTTCTCATTCACTTCCCAAGAGGAATTATGCCGGAACCGGCGACATTTCTAACAAGTCAGTGTACGACGACGTTTTTGGGGGCCCACCGAAGTTCGGACTACCCACACTGGCGCCTCGGTTTGAGGACTACACTGAGATTTTCGGTGGCTTCCACTCGGCTCGATCTTCTTCCATTCCGGTTTTGGATCTTCCTGTAATTGATGTGGAGGCAGGATTTCATTTTGATATACAAAGTCCTGACTTCAACTATTCGGAGATTTTCGGAAATTTCGGCGGTTTGGATTTCGCATTGTCGTATGAGGAATTGGTTGGACATTCCAGCGGCGGATATGATTCCTCTGAGGACGCATGGTATGCTGATCATTTTCACTTTTGCTTTAGAAAATGTTCAGAAATTTGAGAATTTGTTGAACATTTTGTCTTTAAGGATATATTAGTTAATTAGTGTAACTGTGACAAAAATGTTTCACAGCAGTGCGTTATATTGACGCGATGTGTGTGTGTGTGT
>CAIGRF010090704.1:19551-41013 GCA_903798235.1 Fraxinus ornus
AAAAAGAGTTTTTAGATAATGGGGATCAAACATGGGCTAAATGGTTAGAATATCATTGTAATGAACACTTCCAAATCGTTAAAAGTAGACAAGAAATTTTGATCACTTTGTAATTGCTTTAGATTGGTTACTTCTGTAGTATATTTGACTTTCTGTTCTATATAACTTCAAACATTCGTCAGTTTCCAACTTTACCTTTTAGAAAAGTGTGACAATTTCTTTATGTGCAATGTCACTGTTGCTTAGTAGTACATATTTCTGTAACAGAATATATGCATGCAGTAGAAATATACATTAAATGCACACACAATTAAATTAATTGGTGAATCATTTAATTCCTATGACCTACCATAAACTTATTTATCAATTAATTGACATGTCATATTACCTTAGCATAAACTAAACAACGGTGCTTGGTACATCATTCCTCTTCAGTTACATATGTCAAAAGGCACAGGACAGGACCTTGTTAGGTCAGTCTTGTCAAGATCCTACACTTAGAATTAGTTTTTATCTGCAATTTGTAATGTGCACAGGTGAAATGACTTTTGACAACCTACATTCCCGTTAAAACAACCCACATGCCTGATCATGGATCTTACGATGCTTTATCATATTCAATCTCATGATTTAGTTGTAGAGATTGACGTTTCGACGGAAATCTGTTATGTGATATTTCATAACTTACTGATTTTGAACTGGCATTTCTTTCATTGCATGTTAAATTAAGATGCCTTGTTAATATGTATGTCAGAGGCCATACTCATGTTGCTACTCTGGTTTTCATATAATAGAAACCTAAACACGGGTCATCAGTATGTTGGACTTCATGTCATTACGACTGAATTACCTTCCTCCTAACCATGATGTGAATTCTACCCGTACCTCTACGTTCCAGTCAACTGTTAGCATCTTCAATTGTTAGGAAATACAAAAAACTACTATTGTTCTATGCAAAAGACGTGATAAACTATCTTTCTATGCATATTGTGTGGCTTTATACTACGAGCATTTGTATTTGAAGTCATTTGAATGTTTTTGTGTCTTCTTTTTATCTTCAGGAAGCATGGAACAAATTCAATTCAGAAGAGCGGTAGCTTGAGGCTTGCTTCTGCTTGGTGAAGGTTTGCCCTGTAAATTTTAGTTTCAGCGAGCAAGCGAATTTCTTCATATAGTTACGATAATTTTTTTCTATGGTTTGCAAGTAAGCTTAAAAGTTGTAGGAACATTTACGAAAAAAAAAAAAAAGTAGACATGCTCTATGAAATCGATGTGTGCAGTGCTTTGGAATTGGGATTAGACTCGATTTTAGGCATTCATTGTCAAGAATTGATCTGAATGTTTTTCCTTTCTACGAAACAATTGAAGTTCCAATGATATAAAGTAAATCTGAACTTGATTTTAATTTTTTTTTTCTATGAAGCAATTGAAGTTCCAATTATAAAAATAAGAGGAAATTTCATTCATAGGTCACTTTTAATGTGAAAAAAAATGGATTTTGTCCCCTACTAAAGTCCATTTTTTTTTTTTTGGCAAATGTATCTTTCTTCATTTGAAAGTGTTCTCTTCAAATTCTCCATCTTCCTTTTCTACTAAAGTATACTTTATTCTGATTATTTTCCAATGAATTTTATAACCGTTATAATTTTGTAAAATTATGTTACACAATGTATTATATTACACAAAATTCACCACCCCTATTTCCACCACTGTCGCCGCCCATGCCATCGCTATTTGTAACATAACGTCTCCCTTAATTTTTTATTTTTAATTTTTTTAAAAATAAAGTGAATGAAAACTATTGTAGGTGGCAGAGATAAACATAGATCATTGGTCCAAAACTGATCTTAAGATTTATGGCATTAGTGGCAAAAGGAGAAGTATGTTGACAAAGTTGTTGAAATATTTCATGTATGGTTAATTTCAACAACAATTACTAAGCTCATTTAAAATTTTAAATTGAACTTTATTAATTTACTTAGTATTAGTCCCTCAATTTTCTCTTTTTCACATTAAGGATGGCAATTTACCTTGTCAAATTCGAGTCCTATCGAATACTCGTCTCAAATGAGGTGTCATATGGCCCACTTAGTCGGGATGGCGAGGTAATTTTGGGGCAGGTGGTTGCTGCCCCGGGGCGGGAACGGGAAATCTTGACATGTTTAAAATTTTTGATTTAATTTTAAATCAGCATATCTTAAATATTAGATTAAGTATTTATTATTTATTTTGAAAAGTAAATAATTAAATAATTAAGACAAGAAACCTTCATTCTCTAACATGATTTACAGGACAAAATGAATTCCTTATTATCGCCCCAATATTTTTCACCATAAATGCGTGGAAGGAATCCCACCTCGAATTCTTCGTATAAGTATTTTGAAAGGTAAGTACACAAAGTCATAACTTAAATAACGGGCTTTATATATTTGTATGTGTCGTCAAGTGGTCTTTTCAATTTTAGTCCAATAGTGAAATTTTTGTATTAAATATTCACTATTAGGCACAATTAGGCAGGACCAATGCAATAAATTTCCTTACGGGAGGGATTTCAGGGGTCGTTGACCCGTCTCATTGTCATATCTACAGTACATTATATTAGGGGAAAAAAATCAAAATTAAGGTGTTTAAGTTTCTAAATTTAAAAATTCATATACTTGTCTTCTTAGCAAATTATGTAAAGGTACTAACACCTCGATACACGGTACAAATGATACAAGCTCAAGACTATTTTATTACTAAAGAGTTGGTACATTAAAAAGTGATGATTTGATAAAATGGAAAAACGATTTTCAAGAACTAACTTTTTAAAACATTTTAAAAATAATTTTTCATCTTAAAAAGTTAGTGAAAAATGCTTATCAAAAGGTCATACTTTTCAAAAAGTCAAAAAAACAAAACAAAAGATCAAAAAAATGGACCCCCCACTCCGCCGGTTGACCGGACGTCCCTCAAACGGTCCGATTTTTTAACGTTCTGACTTCTAATTTTTTCTTACAAACGGTCATTTTGGTCATTCGAAAATTGGCGGTCGACCGGACTGGTCATCCGGCTTGACAGAAACTTTTACATTTTTCATCTTTATAAATACCAACTCAATTCTCACTTATACAACTCAAGAGCATTCAATTGAGCTTTCTAGTGAGCTAAAATTTCATTGATTTCTCACCTCATTTAGAGCCTGTTTGGTAGGGCTACTAATCGGATTAAAATTGAAAATATGGCCGTTGTTGGGTCCCACTCGTCTAATAAAAGTCAACCATAACGGTTAGTTTTTCAATTTTAATCCAATTTTAATCCCTACCAAACACACTCTTAGTATTAGTCCCTCAATTTTCTCTTTTTTCACATTACGGATGGCAATTTACCTTGTCAAATTCGAGTCCTATCGAATATTCGTCTCAAATGAGGTGTCATATGGCCCACTTAGTCGGGATAGCGAGGCAATTTTGGGGCAGGTGGTTGCTGCCCCGGGGCGGGAACGGGAAGTGTCATATGCCTCACTTAGTCGGGATGGCTAGACAATTTTGGGGCAGGTGGTTGCTGCCTGGGGGCGGGAACGGGAAATGGAAATCTTCACCCCACCCTGTTTAAAATTTTTGTTTTAATTTTAAATTAGCATATCTTAAATAAGTATTTATTATTTGTTTTGAAAAGTAAATAATTAAATAATTAAGACAAAAAACCTTCATTCTCTAACATGATTTACAGGACAAAATGAATTCCTTATTATCGCCCCAATATTTTTCGCCATAAATGCGTGGAAGGAATCCCACCTCGAATTCTTTGTATAAGTATTTTGAAAGGTAAGTACACAAAATGACTCGTCATTAATTAAATAACGGCTTTATATATTTGGATGTGTCATTAAGTGGTCTTTTCAATTTTAGTCCAATAGTGAATTTTTTGTATTAAATATTCAAGTACTTCATAAAATTTATAAGAAAAATAAATAAAAATATAGACGTGGCACAATTAGGCAGGGACCAATGCAATAAATCTCCCTATGGGAGGGATATCAGGGCACGTTGACCCGTCTCATTGCCATCCCGCATTATATTAATAGTCATTTAATTGACGTTAACTTAAAAATCTTACTATCACTTTTAATTTTAACTAGCACATAAATTGTGCCAATTAGTTCGCCATGTGATGCAAAATTGCCTCACCTCATAAAACCAGACAACAAAAATATGAAGTTTCACTAACCCACTGATTGTTAACCTCGAACAAATATAGGAAAAACGTGATTGACAAATCGTTTTAATTACAGTCAACATCACTCTTTGTGTATTAGTTAATTTCATTTGTATTCACGTTGAAATTTAACAATGACACGTAGAGTTTTATACTAATGTTCTTAGTCGAGTGAATATTACTGTAACAATTAGAAATTTAAGTGAATATTACTGTAATAAAATTACTTGGATGATCATTTTAAAATTTTTAATGAACTTTAGTGACCGTGACTGAATATACACCCGTTTTAGGTAAGTAGCTCCCGTTCGGTACACATTAAAATTTTTATTTTTATTTTTATTTTTCTTATTTTCAACCACATATTCTTCAATAAAATAATATTTTACATCACGTCAATAACTTTTCATTGATTTTTAATAACACATTCTCCATCAATTTATTATTTCAAAATACAACAACGTGGCCGTAGTAAATTATCCAGGGCAAAAAAGGGGATGATGTCGTCAGATTCTTGACATGAAATCACTGGACTCGAAGTAGATAAGAGTACACAAGAGAGTGAAGCAGCGCCCTAATCCAAGAATTCGAAACATGATGAAGGAGCTAGCCCTACAACAAATTCTCGTCCCTCCAACAAGGGAACCCACGAAATATCACACTCCAAATCCTCTTATATTCAACTCTTATTGCCATTGCCACACTCTTTTCAGACCACCAAGAACAACCCACCTCCAGCTTCGAGCCACTTTGAATGGAACTAGTACAGTTTCCTCAAGAACTAGGAGAAACGAGAATCCATCTGACTATAATAGTAAACGAGTAAAAATTCAAAGTGGAGTTCAAAAAATGCAAGAAGAAGAAGAAGGAACTAGATTTTACATGGGTTTGGATGAGGATTTTGAGGAGGAGGAGGATACGTCATCATCGTCATTGCTGTCTCTGAGCGATAAACCGGAGAGGAACATGTTATTGCTGGACGATTATGAGATGGAGGAGCTTGATTTCGTGCCAACTGACCCGAATCACCGCAGTGGATATGTGGCAGTGCTGGGCAAGCCAAATGTTGGAAAAAGTACGCTTTCGAACCAAATGATTGGACAGAAGCTGTCTATTGTTACGGATAAACCTCAGACTACAAGGCATCGTATTCTTGGTATATGCTCTGGCGCAGACTATCAGGTTCGACATTTCAATTCTTTTTTTTTATTCTTCAGGCTTAATTTACTTATATGTTTATGCAATTCATTGCGTGTTTCTAATAGAGAAGTAATGACGATTAGTTTGCCGACTTGAGAGGCTTGGCCTGTACCCACTTTTATTTAGGATTTGTTTTATACCGTATCTTAATACCAGTCACTTGCTGTTTGTGAATATGTTTGAATGACTGGGAACAAAATTTTTATGACCATACAATCACAATCTTGGGTAATATTATTGTTGCTCGATGATGCTTCTGTTGTGAGATGGCAATTGAAGTTGGCCATGTGATGGTATTTTGAACACCTGCTTTTATATTTGGTTATTCAATGATAGTAAATACTAAATAGACGGCAATTTTCTCTTATCTCGATTAGTGCATACATTAGGCAAACATGCTATAACCTATCGATGACGCATAAGGTATCTTTTTTCATTTAATTGAGACTAACTTCATCTCTTATTACTATGGTGGATGAATAAACAGTACTCTTGTACAGGTATATGCTATTGAGGAACTACTGAATCTCTTCTTGCCATTATTCTTTCATATTTTTATAGAGTTATATCTTAATAAGGCTCTTATATTGGGTTAGCGTACAATTTCTAGTAGTTTTTGTTGCTTGTACAATTGCTTCCAATTACCTAAATTAATAGTTCAAACCATAGTATAAGATATGACAATTCTCATTTTTATAGGAACTTTATAAAAGAGACAATGGAAGCACGATTGTTTTATAATATCTAATAACAATATTTGAATTTCTTTTTTTTTTTAATTGTTTTGAAGGTGTGTTATATTTACTGTAATATGCGTCATTGGGTTTTGCAATATGGCTGTTCTGAGAATAAAGGGATATTTCATTTTATTTGTGCCCCAAACTAAGGCATACATACTATATACAGTTAGTAAATCTGATACTTTATTTACGCATTCTAGAACTACACAGTATTATCAAAAAATAACTTAAGAATTGCTAATCCTTATTTCATCAAGAGATCATAAGGGCTTATTATATGAAAGATTAAGTTGTTTTCTTCTATTAAAATCTTCAATAATATGGATGACATGAAACTGCAACATCGTGATAAACTCCAAATTTCAACTCAAAACTCAAACAATCCTTGCTGCACTACTACATTCACATTGTCATGATCTACATAATAACCAAATGAACGAGTTCACTAGACATGAAAAGAAATAATGATCTCAGAAAACAATGCTATTTCCACATCTAAACCCCAAGGCACACCTGCCAGACTTGTTACGACGACTTCGTAATTTATAAGGATGGAATAGTTACTCAAATATCCTATTCCTCTACATATTTTTGGTCTCAAATACTTCCTGTGAGAAATATCAAGGTTCTGTTCAAGTCATAGTATTGGTTTCCTTTATAGATGATACTATATGATACACCTGGTGTTATTGAGAAGAAAATGCACAAGTTGGACACCATGATGATGAAGAATGTCCGCAGTGCTTCCATTAATGCAGATTGTGTACTCATTGTTGTCGATGCATGTAAGCCACCTCAAAAGGTATGCTCTACTAAAAATAATTATTTATGGAACCGTCTCCTTTAACTAATATCTCTCATCTGCTATCAGATTGATGAAGTGCTGGAAGAAGGTGTTGGAGACCTCAGAGATAAGTTACCTACCTTGCTGGTTTTAAACAAGAAGGACCTGATCAAACCCGGTGAAATTGCAAAGAAACTTGAGGTACTAAGCAATATTATCTACTATTTAGTGGCATAAATAAATTTGTATTCTTAGTTACATAATGATGCTACTATGCTCAAATGATTCTAGCAAGTATTCTCTTCCCTTTTCTTTCTGCCAAAATTGCACTTGACTTCTGAATAGACATTTTCTGACTCACTCTTTTGCTATTCTGCTGATTAAAAGTAACTCAACTCGTCCACTAAATTAGAAGACCTGAAGCCATTATATGATTTTTTTTTTGTTTGAAAAGACAATGCAATTTCTGCAGAGAAAATATAATATATTGAACCTAAGGGTACACGACCCGACGTCACAATTATATGCGTTTTGTGTGGTTAGCTTCTTGCTCTTTTGTAAATTTTCTGATTGCACTATTTTTTATGCCTCTGATCTCTGTACTGGAAGGGTGCTAAAATTTGAAGGGTGTCAGTATAACTTCTCAAATTTATTTATATACACATGTTTGTTGCAGTGGTATGAGAAATTTACGAATGTTGATGAGGTCATACCTGTGAGTGCCAAGTATGGTCATGGTGTAGATGATGTCAAGGAGTGGATTCTATCAAAACTTCCTTGTGGACCAGCTTATTATTCTAAGGTGTTGTTATTATCCCTCCTTTCTATGGTGTTCTCATATTCTTTTCCACTGGAAATAGAACATTATTAACAATATATTTCCGTTGCTTCATATGTCAAATATACTCAATGATATTCAATAAGACTCGATGCCTTTCGATGTGAGATGTTCTCTCATTATATAGAACCATAATGACAACTAAATATGGTAGCTATCAATTACAATATTTATTAATTGTAACCTATTAAATATGGTAGCCTTCCTTGTATTCGAGCTTTTTTTATATTCCACTGACATCATATTTAAATTATTCTGATATTTTAAAACATGTTGAAGTCTGGTACTTTTGTTATTTGTTCTTTTTGTATCTTTTTGTACTAGTTGTCAGCTATTAAATGGTCGGGAATGATTGAGATCCATAAATTTCAATTGAAACCGCATTATATGTTGAAGAACATAGAAACTTCTTTAAACTTCGTAAATTAACTGCTAGGTCAATTATATATTCAACCGCGCTACGTGTACATAATCTTTTACCGAATCTTAAAGATTCGGTAAAAGATTATGTACGAATAGAATTATTCTTATATATTTTTGGTTATGAGTATATAATTCTATCTGAATGTGGATGTGTCTGTAGGGTCTTGCATTTTACTCATTTCTCATTCCCTTAAAAATAATTTTCGCCATATCCTCATTTCTTATTTCATTTTCCTCTCATATTTGTTCTTCCATATATTTGTACATACTCATTGGGAAGGTAATGTCTGACACACTAAATCTAAAATCTATTGTCCCATGTGTTATCAGGATATTGCTAGTGAGCACCCTGAAAGATTTTTTGTGGCTGAGATTGTTAGAGAGAAGATCTTTATGCAGTACCGTGATGAAGTCCCCTATGCTTGTCAGGTAAACATATCTTTTGAATTTAAAATCTCAAGATTCTTGTGAGTGACAAGTCGTACTTAACTTTTTACTGGTCTGTTTCTTAGTTCTCTTCTTTAGTTTCTGGTAAATTTTTTTTGGAAGCTCTATCAATTGAGAGATGATGGTCTTTCGCTTCTACAGGTTAATGTAGTTAGCTATAAAACTAGACCAAATGCAAAAGATTTCATTCAAGTCGAGATTGTTGTAGAGAAGAATTCACAGAAGATCATACTCATCGGAAAGGTATTGACATTTACGCTTCTTTTATCAGTGCATTCTACTGTTCTCTCTCTCTCTCTCATTGCAGTCTACTCTTTTTGTATCTTATTCCATAAATTACCTTAAGATGGAAGTGTGGTAAATGGTTGGCCAGGTTTTTGTCCTCTATAAGTTGCGCGTCCGATAGGTTAAGCAGTATTCACGGGGAAAGAGGAGTTATCCCAAGAGGTAGATGATAAAACCATAAAAATATTTTATTGCTTAAATTCTAGTAAACGCCTTCAAATTTCCTCTTCCTCTCCACTCCCTCTCCCTCTCTCTCTCTTGCATTCCACTTTGTTCAACTTAGTCTAATTGTTATGCATGAAGGAAACTTAATGGCAAGCAATCGTTCTTAGTGCTTAGTTGATGCTCAATCATTATTTTTATGCTCTAATTGCTGGCTTTTCTCACTGTATATAATATTTTCTATGAATTGATCTTCGAATCCTCCCCTCCCCCAACCTGAACTGAGGACAGTCGCATCTGAGGGTAAATCTGACTGCACTCTAAATTCACTTTACATTCCCTCAAACTTATCCTCCAAGAAATCTCAAGAAATCTCAAGAAAATGAAGAGAATCTCCAGCCAATTGGATTTTTGATATTATTGTATTAGCCAACGAAAGCTTTCATCTGGGTGGCAGTTTTCTGCTTTCGGAAATTATTTACAGCATTTCCCTGAATAAAAGAATATTACATGATTAGCTTACGAGGGTTATGAATTCACCAGTCACCAGCCTGGAGGGTAGGGGAGGGGCAAGGGCTGCGGGGACTGGACATGGGGGTAGGGGTAGGGGTAGGAGAAGATTAGTTCTCTCTCTCTCTCTCACTTTTTAAAAAAAAATGTTTAATTAAAACTCTCGTAACTGAATATCCCTTATCATATGCAAGCAATGTAAGATGTAACAGCATTTTGGACGAAACTGTTGCCAGGGAGATCCACTTGCTGCAAAAATTGAAGTTTGGGACTCATTTACCAAGTTTATTTGATGGTTGACCTAAGTGAATATAGATACCATAGGTATAATTTTTCCATAATCTTACACTTGCCAATACAATTTTAATATTTGTTAATGCTTATGTAAACATAATTTTCACCAAAACAATATTTGGATGACTTGAGCCGAACCCACTCCAGCCGACAAGTTTAGATTACGTATATACTAGATGGTCAACTTAATAACCATCAACAACGTGGCTGCAGGATGCTTTAGATCATGGCAGATGGCAGGTCATTTGTTGGCTGCAACCGTAGACGATATTTTTCTTCTAAGCTTTGTAGTGAAATGGTTGGGATTTTGGCATGAAAATAAGGAATATCAGGATAGACTATGTTTTATATGAGGTATTGGTATGCATATGGAAGCGCATGGGCCTTGTAATTTGCCACATCAAAAATGTAATAAACTTAAAACTACAATCTATAAGTAAATGGATTGATTAAAACACCTGGTATTGTTATTTAGGGGCTGCAGAAATACTATAGTTTGGAAGTTAAAGTTCCTATTTTGTACCAGAGATGTTGCTCTAGGTACTGTTTTACTGTTTGCATCATTTGCCAGCATTTTTTTGTTGGTTTCAATACTTCTCCTTTTCAATTAATGCTTCCATGATCTTGGGCAAAACATTGCTTGTAGCTGAGCTTTTTGTTAGTAAAGAATTAAATTCTGTTGAGCAATGATACAGAGAGATATTACAGATTATACAAGTTCAATTTCATATTTTCTGGATTACTATCAGGAAGGAAAAGCTTTGAAGCTACTTGCAACAGCTGCACGGCTTGACATAGAAGATTTCTTGCAAAAGAAAGTTTTTCTCGAGGTAATAAAGTTGATTGATCTTAGCATGTTAGGTAAGCTTAGGAAGTTTAGTTATAAGTAAATAGTTTGGTTTTAAAATAACTATTTCTTTTTTGGGCTGAAGTGATTTTGACAATAAGCTAAGAGTTACTTTCAAAATAAGTAGTTTCTTTTCTTTTCTTTGATTAGTAACATATTTAAATATGTTTGGATACAAAAGTATTTTGTACTTACTTTCATGCTTAGTCAAAACATGCTTGTATGAAACATTACACTTGCACAGACTGATCCATTTACCCCTGAATTTTTGGTTGAGTTATTGACTAATGGATACTGAATTCTCTAATCTGGTTTTAGTTTAAAATATAGTTTTCAATAAACTTGCTCATTGAACAGGTTGAAGTGAAGGTAAAAGAAAACTGGAGGCAAAATGAGGGGCTTCTGAAGCACTATGGCTATGGGGGCCAAATTCAAGCTTTATGATGCAGAATGCGATGCAGCGAAGAAATATGATTGACCAATCACTATGAGGGCAATAGCCTCGAGTAATTACATGATGACATTTCCGTAAGTGGTTGATCTAGTTTAGACACTGGATTCTTGAATGATAAGATCCCCCAACGTCCTCAAAAGGAATTGTGGTCAATGCCTCAGTTTTCCACCCACATTGTTAGCCTTCCGATTTAAGCAATTTCTTGAGAAAATGATCTCAAGTGGAGTATTTTTGGCTGTTAATCTTGGTATATATCCAATTGAGTGAATTGTAGATTTCAACAAAGGTTGGTGGTAGGAGTGCAAGAACATCTTAGGTCCCCATGTTTGTGTAAAACTTGCTGTATCCTATATTTTGTACATTGGCAAAATATAGATAATCTTACTAATATATCAGAGGCTTTTAGAGTTGGTTCAACTCGGTATCTAAGTGACAAATAGGTTTAAGTTTGCTTGCTACCTGATAATGAAAGTTGCGTATTAAGTTTTTTTACGGAATATAAATTTAGTCAGCATGTGAAGAGGTATAAAATTTTAATAGATAAGTTTTATTGGCAACCTAATGTGAATATGTTGTCACATAGGTAATTGTTCCTCTTAATCTATGCATAAAAGAACTAGAAAAAGTAAAATTGTATCTGATAAATTGCATTGTGATGACAAATGATGTAGTGAGGGTTAAATGTACTGTGGCTCATCCAACTTTGAGTTGAGGTGCATCGGGCACACTTATCTGCAATCAGATCATTCAACTTCTATTTGCTTACAAATTTAGTCACTCAATCTTCAAAAAATTCTCATCAATTTAACTAATGTATCATTACCGTATATATCCTCGTTACACAACAATGCGCGTCACTCATCTTAAAATATTTAAAAATAGAAAAAAAAAAACTTGAAAAGTAAAAGAACATCTTACATTTCAATTATTCATTATTTTTAACATCGATGTCAGCCTATTACGTTAGTTAAGTCAACAATAGCGGTAAAAAAGTGACCAGATATGTAAGCAAGTAAAAGTTGAGTAACTTGATTGCACAAAATTGAAGATGAGTGATCGACTTGTTTAGTACAATATATAAACTTGTCTAGTTCATTCGAGTTAATATTTTAGTAGAATAAACTTGTGGAACAAATTGTTACAATAGAAATATATGTACATCCAAAATCTACTATCTATAAACATATATAGAAAATAAAGTTTAAAAGTTTGAAATTTGTAATATCGGAATACAATATTATTAAAGCAAGAAAGACGCGTAAAATATTTATCCGTTATTTTGTCTGTATTAAAAATTCTAAAGGTGCCACTATGCATAACATAGGAAGGCTGCAGCAGAATGAAACATACAGAATATGCCAATGTACAGTGATCGATTTTCAAAAGTATATTTGAAATTGACAATTCATTCTTGCACTTTGTTTATATACATATAATATATACATGGAATATATTGTATTGGTTTTGATGGAATTTTGGACGTAAAACAATTTGTTTGTCTTACCCACAATATTATAGTGAGTTGTTTGGTGGAGATTAAAATTAAATTTTACTAGATTTTGATAAAAGTTGATAAAATTTATATTTGAACAGTTATGGGTCACATGCAATATGTAGTTAAAATTAATTATTGACTTTAACTTAAATTAAAATTGAATTTTTTTTTTTTTATGTCGTAGGAACCCGCAGCCCTACCTGCAAGCGGAGTCCCGACCACTGTGAGTGCACACTGGGTAAACTCCACTCCATGTGCCGTAACCTGCAAATCACACAGAAGAGGTAAATCACATTAGGCAAGCCCGGTGCGACGGGCTCGACCGATGAAGTGTTGGCAGGGAATTCGAACTCGTGACCTTCGATCTCCGCGTTCACCTGTTCCACCAACTCGACCACCCTCGAAGAGGAAATTGAATTTTAATCCTTGCCAAATATGGTCCATAAATATTAAACAACAAAACAGTGTATGTATATTTATATTATCCAATAAGGATAAGAATATCCAAATCTCATATGCTCATAGGACATGTCAAATGTCAGCTAGATAGCAAAATAATAACAATAACAATAAATAAAAAATGAAAAAGAAAAACAAGGATTACCATTTCATAAGTTGGTTTTATGTTTTTTGGTAGCATTATTTCAATCTTTTGAGTTTGCGAATTTGCCCGACCGACGGTTTTTATCTACTTATCTTTTAATAATGCTCGTGAACCTCAATTTTAATAAAACATCGGAGACAATTGAAGAGACAGGCATGAGATTTCTCTTTAAAACTCTTCTTTTTGTTAAAATCACAATTTATTTGAACTAATTCTAATAGTATACATTTGTGTTATATACGATAAAAAAAAAACAGTTGAAAAAGTCATTTTTAAACACGATATAAAATAAAAAAGGCAAATAATCAATGTTACTATTCGTTATTTTGGGTCATTCGTTTGTTTCTGAACAATTATTGGAAATGTCTAAGGCCAACTCTGTCCCATCGAAATGACAAAAAATAAAATTTACACACGACCATTGAGGGGGCCATTGGCAATAAAAGTCCAGCTAATATTGTTAATTTCGAAAACTTACAAAAATAGGGCTCCAAATCCAGACAACTAAGCATAACAATGACTGGATAATAACCGTAGATTTCAGCATGCGGGTACTTCAATCTATGGCTGTTTTTTGAGTGGTTTTTATTTATTTATTCTAAATATAAGGCATGAAACAAAGTTTTAAACTTTTAGATCCTTAAGGTAAGGGTTGAAATAGGTTGTGCACATGGGCGAATTTGGGATTCAACTAAATTTGACTTACAAGATTTTGTATTTCTATAATACAATAGTAATATATCACAGGAAAAAAAATTAACGCAAGCATAGAATACGAGATATAATGTGATAAACTCGTACAGGAAACATCCACATGCCCAATACTACGAGTAAATATGAGTCACTATCTAATAAGGATAAAATGTTCTCAAGTTTTAGGTGTTACAATGATGTCTAAAACACAACTAAGAAACCTAATTACACAACAAAGATCGAATGCAACTAATACTTCCCTTGAGTTAGAAATTTTGATGTGTCAATGAGTGTAACCAAGTATCCAACCTTGATCTTACACCACACTTATGATTGAGGTCGAATTGTAACATAGTTAATTAAAGTTAATTAATAGTTCAACGAAGTTGGTTCTAACTATTTGACGAACTACCAGACTATTGATTAATCGATCCAATCCAAAATTAATTACCCGTGTTTACGTATACTCTATTAGTTCAGCAGCAGTTTTTAATTAGTTAATGACCTACAAAATTTCATATTTCCTAATGCAATTGTCGAAATAAAAAGATTAACTCAAGTACAAAAATGCACGATATAACATGAAAATCCATTAAGGGAAACATCCATGACCTCCATGCTACAAGTAAAAATGATTCACCAAAGAAGAAGGATGAAATCGTTTCAAGTTTTAAGTATTACAATGATTTTTTTAAACCCAACTACGAAACTAATTACAAAACGTAAAACTAAATAAAACAAGCATCAAAAGTAGATATGACAAAAAAACCTACACCGACAGGTTGGCTTCGCGGGGCGGGGCGGGGGTGCCTTGTCCTACCCCAAACCCGCCTCGTAAAGAATGAAAAAAAAAATTAATTACAAATTACAAATTACAAATTACAAAAATTAAAAATTAGTTAACTGAAAAACATAATAATAAAAAAAAATAAACGGGGCGAGAAACGGGACAGGCCCGCCCCTCGCCCCGTTGCAACTAAGACTTCATTCGTATTAGCCCTTTTGATTTATCATTGGGGGGACCAAGTAGGAGCACTCGCACAATTGAACTCATATTATTGTGCCCTGGGGAACATTCGAGATGGTAAAGACAGTGCAAGGCTGGGCTTGCAAACCCCAGAGTGGGGGGTTCGAATCACGAAGGGAGCAGCCAAGTGTTGTAATACCCAAACCATGTGGTGGAGCATCTTGGTGTTGTAAAATCCGACGTAGGAGGGCTCCCAAATCCGGCGTAGGAGGGCTCCCTTGGGGCGATGAGTATAAAGCTTGCATGGACACTGGTTTGATTGGGCATAACCCGTGATTTACCTCCACCTGTGATGAGGCACGGGAGCAGGTGGTCCAGGATTAGTCAGGCGCAGGCCTGGAACCTGGGTATCAAAAAAAAAGAATCTCATTTTTATTTTCACGCCGAGAGACAACTTCTATCAATAATCCAAAATTTACTTATTTACTTATAAGTAACTAAAGTAAGGGTTAAACCCCAGCATGATCCTATAAGTAAACCTTTTGAGGTTGGACAAACATGCATGAGGTGTCGGTAATTATGATTATCTCTGCTCGACATTCCAGCAGTTAATTGACACGCTCGCTTTATCGGGACCCACTAATTATGTATTCATACTCAGTACCCAACTTTTTAATTCAATGAAAAATTAAGGGGTAGATAAAAATTACAGAGAGAAAGCTAGAGTTTTAATGGCTGTGCAAATCTTTTTAATTTGTTTGGAGGATAGGGGCTTTATGAGTTGTTGAAAAGGAGTGGTTAATTTCGTTTTCCCTGTGACCCATTTATCTTTCCATCCCTTCCAAACCGGTGGTGGTGGTGCCGGCGGCGGCGGTAGTTTGAGTTATATGGATTGGAAGGAGATAAGAATGTAGGACTTCAGATTTATGCCTCCGATCTGATAATACTCTTCTCAATTACTGCATTTCGAAGGTTGATCCGTATCTGAAGGTTAGTGCAAATGCGTTTCATTTTCGTTTAAATAGATTTTGGAAAATACATTTTGGGTTTGCAATATTTGTTATTCATAGTGATGAAACTATGAAATGAGGAAATCTGATTCTTAGACGAACACTGTGTTAATCAATTTTAGTTGGGTGATTAGATATACTGCAAAATTAGTCATTTCTTTATGCGTTAATTTGGGTGATTATTTATCAGTATGTGTATGTTGAAGAATGTCAGCTTTAATTTGGAAGTTGCGTGATTACACTATTTTGATTGAATTTTTTTTTTTTTGTGGCTCTCGATTTGCATCCGATTTTGCTCAAACATAGTTTCACTTTTATATTTCTATGGAGATTTTTGACGAGTGTTTTGTTTATGCTCTGATGTTTCTCCTATTTAAGTAAAGGGTAAGCTTGGTTGGAATCAACTGAGATGTCGTTCAAGGGCATAGTCCGTGAGTTAAAGGAGATAAAAGAGGGAAGAGGAAGTACCTCAAAAAGAGGGGTTGAGGGGAAGCGTTGGCTCAACAGGAACAGGTCTCATATAGCCCCTGATGTAGCCCTGTCTAAGCCAATTCAGCAAGGGAATTGGGCAAATTTACCACCAGAATTGCTTTTGGACATAATCCGGAGGGTTGAAGAGAGTGAGACTTCTTGGCCTGCTAGGACTGTAGTTGTCTTTTGTGCATCGGTTTGTAAGTCATGGAGGGATATCACTAAGGAAATTGTCAAGACTCCAGAGGAATGTGGGAGGCTCACTTTCCCAATATCGTTGAAGCAGGTGGGTTTTGTACATGAGAATTCAGTTTTTACTTCATTTGTCTTAGGTTCTGATAAATAATATCTTCTGTAACCATATTTTGTTTCATTTGTGATCTTGGCTAGCCGGGGCCCCGAGATGAACCAATCCAATGCTTTATTAAGCGGGATAGATCAACTTCCACTTACCGCTTGTACTTTGGTCTGACCCCATGTAAGGCATTTTATACATTAACCATTTACTTCTTCTCAGTTTCCATATTTTCATATCGAAATATGAAAAAAAAAAGGATCTTTGGTCCCTTTCTTTGTCAGTGCTTGCCAACGGATTAGGTACTGTGTACAAACTATGGTTGGATTTACATATTACAAACTGGTGCATTATTGTGCAAATGATAGCTTCTGCGGTTTTAAATCAAAACTTCTTGTTGAATTATCAAATGGCTCCTTTTTTCTAGATAACTAAAGTTTTGACCGATGGCTTCCTTGCAATGTTTGTGTAGAAAAACATGTTTATCTAAAATGCGTTTGTTGTGCTGTAAGTGTGGAAATGTGTGCTTTACCAAAGAAGAATACAGAAATTCAATCTTTAAAAACTCACTTAGATGCATTACATGAATTAGAATGGGAATTCATTAGCCATTACAAGGCATGTAACTAATTATCTTTCCAAATCTCAGCTGAGGATGAGAGTGATAAACTATTATTGGCAGCCAAAAAGATCAGAAGGGCAACAAGCACGGACTTTGTGGTATCTTTAGTTGCGGATGATTTTTCTCGAGCCAGCAATACATATGTTGGAAGACTAAGGCAAATATCGCGTAATACTTTTGTAGATTGATCTATTTTTGCATATTTTGTTCTAACTACATCGAAAACGTCTCGATCAGGTCTAACTTTCTGGGGACAAAGTTCACCATATATGACTGTGAACCTCCGAATGATGCTGCAGCGCAACATAATAGTCGATCAAGTAGAAGGTTCAACACGAAGCAAGTATCTCCAAGATTACCTGCGTACAACTACAGTGTAGCCACTGTTTCCTACGAACTCAATGTACTCCGCACAAGAGGTCCTAGAAGAATGAATTGTGTCATGAATTCAATTCCCGTCTCTTCAATTCAGGAGGGAGGCACTGCCCCGACACCAACATCATTTCCACAATGTTCTGATGAGAAATCATCTTCCCCACGGGTTTCAGAAGGAAAGGACTCAGTCTTAAATCTCAGCTCCCGAAAACTCTCAAGTTCATCATTTACATCACCACTTTCTGGAGAGCCACTAGTTCTTAAAAACAAAGCTCCTAGATGGCACGAACAATTGCAGTGCTGGTGCCTGAATTTTAAGGGCCGTGTTACAGTAGCTTCTGTTAAAAATTTCCAGCTTGTTGCTGCTGTTGATCCATCTCTAAATATATCAGCTGCCGAAAAAGAAAAGGTAATTTTACAGTTTGGAAAGATCGGAAAAGACATTTTCACCATGGATTATCGTTACCCTCTAACTGCCATTCAAGCCTTTTCAATCTGCTTGAGCAGCTTCGACACAAAACCAGCATGTGAATGATCTTCAAATGCATCGCATAGATTATGCTTGTCTTTCATTTAATCTCTTCCACAGCGGCTAAATCTTATTCCTCGCTGTACAAAAAGTTAAACATTCGAAGCTGTATTGTAGCTGGGAACCTATGCAGGTGCTAGTTTATCCATTTGCAGCTCAGATAAAAACATGCGCTTTGTAAGTTCCAGGCATTAATTTACTGTATTTTGGAAGACTTTGATGTTAATAAACATGTCAGTTTCCATATACAATATTGCAAAAGCTGTTATATGTAATTCAATTTTATGCATTCTGATTTTGTATAATCATTTTCCTTCAATTCGTGTACAGTTTCGGTCTCGAAAATGTTGTTACCAACCACTTTCTCCAACCCATTCACAAAGCTTTTTCCAACATCAATCAATTAAAATCCTCAAGCATGAATGATGATACATGACCAAAATCAATAGTGTTCCTTTACATGTAAACAATTAAATCTCTATTAATTTTAAAGTAGGAAATTAAAAAGAAAATTGATTTGCATTTGCATTTGCATTTGCATGTGCATGGAAGGAAGCAAGGAAGTTGTTGAGACAACTATTGTAGACGAATGGTCGTTCTAGGTGAACCAAATGACCTGCTTTCTCTATGCCTTCAACTGTAGCCTTGTCCCCGAGCTGACTGTCTCGTGTAAAACAAATATCAAGTAAAATTTCACATCACTTAAATGAAATTTCAAGCAGTTGGAATCTAAAATTGATATTCACAAATGACCCTTTTCTTCGTGTAAAAAAGATCTGATTTATTTATCCGATGTCAACGTTTTTTACCATTTAGCAAGTTTACGTGGTGACTTGATTGAAATAAAAATTTAAATTATGTGACAGTTGTTAAACTTGAATTGAAATTGAAAAGTAAGTTTAGTCATGAAGTCCAGAAACTTAGGGCCCGTTCTCTTTATCATTTTCAAGCCGTTTTCTGTTTTTGATTATTCAAAATAGTAAAAACGCGTTCTCTTTCCTATTTTCGAAAACACGTTTTTGAAAACTAGTTAAACATTTACAAAGAAAATCGTTTTGGGTGTTTTCAGTTATAATCAAGCCAAAATTTTCAAAATACGTTTTGGGTGTTTTCAAAATAATTTTTTAAAATGCCAAAAAGAACATATTTTCAACAATCTCAAAAATCGACACTCAAAATACAAAACTCAAAACACGAAACTGAAACACAAAGAGAATAACCCCTTACTCTTTCATCTTCTGTGCAAGTTCCAACTTGAAAATCTGATCATTCTCACCCCAAAGAAGATGTATCCTCTGCAAAAAAGACCTCAAAATTTTGGTGAAAAATAATTAATTATTAATTACTACTACTAGTGTTTAACCACTTTGCCCATGTTTGACAAAGTGTATTTTTTTTTTTTTTTTTTTAAGCTGGTGGATCCCATGAAATAAGTGATTAAAAAGTGGTAAAATTTGTGGGTCCCACATGGAAAGGTGAAGAATATACCTGTGAAAAAATTGGGAAGGTAGTGTCTTTGTTGTTAACCACGAGACCTTCCAGCAATTCTCCCCTTTCTTTTCTATTGTTGAACATCACCTGTCATCAGTATCAAATAAAATTAGGTCAGGCAGATTACTTACCTCACTGTACGCGTTTTGAACTGCTTCACGTAAAAGCTTCAATATAAATGTTAAGTATATAATATTCATTTTCTACCGATTTTATCGACACGTCTTCATTTGCATACAATTTATTTGATCGTCGACAGTCAAGACGTTATATAAAAGGAGACTTGGTTTACTTGGTTTATGTACCTTAATTAACTTCATTTAAACTTTGTCATACATGAGACGTAGACAATGTCAAAATAGATGGTCCTTATAGGACCAGCCGGCCAACATGATGAACCGGAATAGACCAGTGGCAGTTCATAACCGCCCGTGGTGATTCACGGTCTAGGTGAAGCTTGGACCGGTAAAACTTCATTGAAACCTGGCTCGGCCGAGTTGCGCTGTTGAATGAAGATGACAGCCTAGCCGGGTCCAAATTATTGTGTCACTCGAGTCAGTATTGAAAGTGGGCAACCTACCCCACAAAGTAGTTCAACAACTTAAACAATTAATATTTTATAATGGCTACCTTTACAGAAATACTTTTGACTCATTTCATGTATAGCTTAAACGAGAGATATATTGAACATTTATTTCAGAAGTTTAAGCTAAAACTAGAAAAAAAAAAAAAAAGGTATATATATATGCTTATAATTATATTTTCAATCGGCTCCATTCGTGCAATACAAATGGGTTCTTGTATTGGAGCATAGTTTTTTATTTTATTTTTTAGTGAAGTTATAGAAAGAAGAGACGGCATTAAATTTGACTTGGTTTCGTGTTTTCAATTTTACGTAAATATCTTTCACGATCAAACCTATTTATGTCCAATTAAATTGAAAAATGTGCATATAAATGTTAATAAGTAACGAGTTGAGATCTGTTGTCCCTATTTGATTGTTATCTACTAATTTTTTTTTTTGTATCACAACACACTAGTTTAGGATAACAAGTGAGAAAACGTTGTGTCAAATGTGAAGTCACTGAGTAATGATACCACAAGTGCTTGTCACGCACACGGTTAGTAATTTCAATCATGTTGATCTAGACTCGACAACCTCATCAAGTTTTGTAGTGGCCTAAGTTTGCTCGACATGTTACGCATCTCTATGGTCCGCCTTAAATGTCGAACTAGACGCATGATGGGCTAGACCGCACGGGTTCAAAATTGAACACAGGACTGCGGTACCACTTAGAAATGATAAGAACATTATGGCTTGTAAGCTGTAACTAACCTCGAGGAAGTCCTTATGAAGCCGATCAGGGAACCAAAGCTTCTTATGAGCAGCGACTTTGAGAAGTGCCCGGCAGCCCTTGACGGTGGTCGGCAGCAAAAGCTCCGCCGATGAGGAAAACCCAAGGCTGCTAAGGGTTGCATGGCTAATGGAGTCCGTCATGGCCAAAATTGACCCAGAAACCACCAGCGCCTCCACCAAATCAGGATACAGTTCTGCCATCTTAAACGCAACCATACCGCCGTAGCTAAATCCAACCACCGTGCACTTCTCAATCCCCAACTTCCTCAGCCCCTTGGTCAGACACTCCGCCTGGAACCTCGGCGACCTGTCGGGGCTATCGGTGGCTGAACCACCGAAAAAGAGGAGGTCCGGCACGTAAACTGAGTACTT
>CAIGRF010090718.1:0-17220 GCA_903798235.1 Fraxinus ornus
AAGTGTAGAAACTACACTTATAAGTAAGCAAGGACCTTCGTCCTACCAAGACCTAAAGCATGAGATAATTATAGGCTACGACCTAGAAGATTTACTAGTACCTTGAATAAGCAAGAGCTTGTCCTACCTTTATTGGTCCTTAGCACCATTAGCAAGCATAAGGCGAGTTCCAAAAATTATACATCTTTGGCCTCTGCTTACCAATCATTCTTACAAGTCACCATGGGGTAATTGAGAACCAAGACCTCCAGGGCCTTGAATAAACAAAGACGTGTCCAGTTTTCGTTAGGTCTATAAATAAACATAATGTGAGTTTTGGAAACAAATTATAGTTTTTGGCCTTTTACTTTCATTAGGTCGAGTCACGTGACCTATAAGCTAGGAAAGGCCATGACGGAAGAGTTTAAGCCCTTGTTTGACATTCATTTTTTTCTCATTCTCTTTCTCATTTTTTCTTCTTTTTTCATTTCAACCACACATTCTATCAATAAAATAATATTACACATAAACCCAAAAATTCTCTTTACTTTTTAACCACACATTCTTTAATCAATTAATATTCTAAATCAAATTCTTCTCCAAAATGTGTGTCAAACACAACCTAAATGTGTGGAAGGATGTCCAGAGTCGGACCTAAAAAGAGGCCACTGCCTCAAGCCCAACTCTTTAGGGGGTCTAAAAGAAAATTTGTTTCCTTTATTTTTTTAAACCCACTAATTAGCTTCAAAACCTCCCACAATTGCTCTAAATCAAAACCTATACCTTTTGCAACTTCTCCTAAATTCGACGGCCATTTATTTTTCATGCAGTCTATTTTCCTTGTCCCCTCTTCTAGTAAGTCATTTATTCATTTTCTTAGCTTTTTGAAGTTCTTCATTTGTATATTAATGTGATTTCTAATCTTTACATTATTAGTGGATATTGCTTAAGTTATTGGTTATTACAAAGTTTAAGAGAATTTTTAAAAATTGTTATTTTTCTATATGCTTTTGTACTAAACTCAAGTGAAGAATATGTGCTTTTGGTCACTGTAAATCCATCTCCATATTCGACTCCCTTAAAAGTTCCCTTCACCAACCTTGTGCCCAATCACTTAAAATAGGAGGCCCACGTTCAAGAAAATTTTATTGTAGCTCTCTTTGAGTGATTTTCTGTAAAACATGATGATGGTATATATGGATTCAACTGCCTTTGGTTTATGAATTAGGACTTATGAGGGATTCATGAATATATTACTACCCATTGGTTAATTAATTATTATGTATGTATTTATGTTATCATTCTTATGAATTTATCTTTGCTTTAGTTCATTCACTATTTATTATTGCTGGCATTGTTATTTTTTCCTAATTGGTCTAACACTCTATTTCATGTGTTATATGTAAATATGGTCTATGCTATGTGTTGGTAACAAAAACTCGTATCTTTTAATCATTTTTCGTAAACTAATTTGAATCACTTTTTACACTAAAATTTAAGTTAGTGTTAGCTGTTGAGTGACTTGAGTTAACATGGCTCCTAAATATGCGTCTAGAGCTCAAAAAAGAGAGAGAAAGAGTAGAGGCATTAATACGAAGCCATCCTAAAGATATAAATATGGACTTTAAGGGCAAGAAAAGAAAAGAAAATGAAGGAATACCAAAAAATCTAGTGATTGTGGAACAACAGAATCAAAATGACAATGATAATGTAAATGAATGAAAAGAGAATGAGGAAATGATAGAACCAGCCAATGTGAATGAATCAACGCAGAATGATGAAGATAATATTTAACATGAAGATTTAAATTAAGAGAATTTCTTTTCTTTAAATTATGATGATCCCAGAGTTTACAAATTTAGTACCGTAAAACTTTATAAATGAAAAAATTGATTTCTTGCTACGATTTAGAAGCCCAAATTTTTAAATTTACCTCAGGTCCCACGAAACACAGGTATAGGCCCTGAGATGTCAATGATCTGGTTTCTTCTATCTATGATCTTAAAGATGAAGTTGAGGCCCTGAAGAAAGAGTTAGGGGTCTAAGTTTGGAGGCGGGTTCAGCCCTCAAATTATCGTGGTGGGCACTGTTGGGAATTGACTTAACATGCACAGGGGAAAATAAACAAATTTCAATTTCTGCAAAGGATCTTCTTTGTGTTTAGAAAGAAACTGTAATAGAAATTATATTTTTTGTAGATCCTGCAAACTCCTTTATTGATCTTGGTATAGGAACAATATGTAGTCCATAACTGTTCAATTGTCCAGCCTCCAATAGAAATCCATATAGGGAACAAAAATGAGAAAATTATGATTTTTATTTTCTTGTGCTAGCAAGATAATGAATTATGTTATGTTCTTTTCTGAAACTCTAATGGTCTATTAATATAAGTCCAAGTGGACTTGGCTCATCTCTATCTCTCATTATTCTCAATTCGACATCTACCAATGCCTCCTCAATAATATTATTATCCGCTTCAAACTCACCAACAAAATCCGCTCTACTATCCTCCTTCCTTGCTTTCTTGCGTTAAGAATTTCTCTAGATTGTTCCCTACGTAAATTAGCAAGCAATGTGTCTTGCCTATCCAATCCGTCTCTTACATCCTCAAATAACCTTTCGAATCGTCGTATCACTTCATCTGGCATGCTGACTTGATTATTATTCTTGCTTGAAGTAGATTCATCTCTATTCGACATTCTAAATCTAATTTAATATTTGCCTCATATGTATATGTCCGTGTATCACTCAAATTGACTTTTCCCTCTATTAATCTCACCACTCTACCTTTTCCACTCAATGCTTTCTTGCAAGTGCTTCAAGGAATCAATTTGATCTCAATCAAAATTTATCCATTTTGGAGTCCAAATAAAAAAATTGAGTAAAAAAAGTGATCTAGAATGATTCAAAAATGTAGAATTTGAACTTTGAATGAAACCCTAAGGATAAATTCAAGAAAGTGTTTCTTGAATTCAAATTTGACACTTTTGAATTTGGAATTTTTTTTATGACTAAAAAAAATGAAATTGTATACTACTAACAATTTTTCGAATTTTCTTTTTTTAGCTTGGAAATTCAATTAGATACCAGTAAAAGAAACAAAAATTGATTGGATGCTAGATTAGCACACAAAAAAAAAAAAATGATTTGGATGCTAAATTAGCACACAAACAAGTTTTGTTTTTTTTTTTTTGGTATTTTATGGATTGGGTACAAAAAAATGAAGAATGCAAAGAACATGGAGAATAAAAAAATAACTCAAACAAAAGATAAAAATAGGATATAACCTTTATTTTTGGAGTCTAGCTCTGATACTAACTGATGCGAACTCATGTAGCAATTCAAGCTACAAAACCTACACAAGATTGAAAGTCAAGAATCAACGTTTGAAAGCCCGACTCAATAAATTATTGAATTAAAGAATCAACACAATCGCCGACAATATGTTGACCATGTAATCACAAAACTTATAAACTTACTTGTTTGACACCCATTTTTTTTCCATTCTCATTCTCATTCTTTTTCCCTTTCTTCATTTCAACCACACATTCTATCAATAAAATAATATTACGCATAAATCCAAAAATTCTCCTTACTTTTTAACCAAACATTCTTCTATCAATCACTATTCAAAAACCAAATTTTCTCCCAAAATGGGTGTCAAACATAGGCTTAATTTGATGAATGCCACAAGAACTTAATTCTTGATAAGTTCAAAATTAGTTCAATGAAGAACAAGAAGAGAGCAATATGCATTTCAATTAATCTTTCAATAAATTGTGTGACTTTACAATGAATGGAACGATTCCTATTTATGAGTAAACTATAAAACCTACTTAAAAACGGAATTAATATTCAAAATATCAAGAATTACCATAAAATTAAGGTTTTAAATAAAATAAGATTCTTTCCAAAATTTGAAAAATTCATCGCCGAACTTGCGTATTGTGTTGGAACACGCGGTCGCATAATTCCAGAAAAAAATTTCCTATGAGTCTTAGTATAGAGGCATGCGACTCGCATGCCTAGGTTAACCATGCGATCTTTTTTCAGCTTTCTCGTCCGCTGCTTGTACCAAGTTGATCCATCGTATTTCTTCTTCCAAGCCCAGCGTGAAACTTATTCATTTGTTTGTTGTGATCAATATTTCGTCCAGCATAGTTTGAGCATGTAGTCTCATTATTTCTTTGACCCGCCTAGCTCACGACGTAGTTACAGGTCATTCCTTAACAATCAACGGATCCTTGCCAGAACTTGTCCTCGTATCCCGGACTACATCAACCCATTTTGGTTGATTTTCGAAGATGATAAAAAAAACTTTGTTCTTGATTTTCCCCCAATGTTTCTCCAACTCCTTCATTGATTCTCCATGCACTCTAGATTGTATCCCCAAAATTCCAAGAAAATATGGAGAGAAAAAGAGAAGAAAAAATGAAATGAAAAGAAAGAAAAAAATGTAATGAAGAAAAAGGAAGAAGATCCCTTTCATGCTGCTACTGCTGTCCTGTTTTAATATTAAAACCCTAAAAAATTTGCAGCCAAGTTCCCAAAGTTTCGAAAAGTGAACAAAATGGACTTAGGTCTTTTTTATTAAAGCGGCTTTCTGCCCATGTTTCATTCATTCTTCTTCTTCATTTTTGTTTTTTTACACACAAGTCCCCTAGCAATTTGCACATTAGGTTCCTCATCTATGATCTTGTACATTTTGGTCCTCGAAATTTAATTTTCTTTAGATCAAACCCTTCATAAATTGCAATTCAAGGTCCTTCAACTTATCGACTTGTTCACTTTGGTCCCCAACATCACATTTTTGTATGCTTTTGGTCCCCTTTTCACTTCATTTTGCCATGTTCTCATTTCAAGGGCGATTTTTGCTTACAAAAGCCATAAATACACAATTGTGAATAGGAATTCGCTCGACTTAATCACTGATTAGCTTATTTGGGTATTAAAAAAGTGTACAAAAATACATTTATCAACACCCGCAAAACCTAAGCTATTTCTCGTCAGAGCAAGATTATCAACTATTTCAATCATTCAAAATGAGATACAAATCAACACATTAGATAGCTTGCCAAAAATACCAATAAGTGTACTATTGTATAATTAATTCAAAAATATGTTTCAAATAATGTTAGCAAAAAAAATTTAAGCTTATTTAATGTTCAATCAGTGTGTGGGTGCATAGTCAATTTCAATCATCATCTAAATTAGAAAACAATTATCAAGGTAGAAAAAACTTCAAATTGGTTCCAACCCAACCCTTTGTGGTCAAATATTTCATTTCCCACTCGTGAAATTTATACTTCTCAAATAGATATTCATTTTTCTTTCCACGGGTATAAATATAAAGGTTTCTCTCAATTCATTATTTTCTTTTTCCGCTCTAAGTTGGTTGGGTCTAACCGGCAAATTCAATATCTAGTCATGTGATGATTCTCTACTAATGAGCACTTCAATATTTAAGCTTATACTGAGTAATTTAAACCCACTAGTTATCTTAGCCCAAACATCAACTACAATTGCATACTTTCATCAATTTTTCCAACTAAAGCTAATGATTGACCTCTTACCCTTGAGCTTTCTTCTTAACCAATGTAGTGAGCTTTAGCTCGATAACTCCCCATTTTTTTAGACCAAAGGGTATCGGGTTTCGAGATACCCCCTCAAATTTAATAACTCAAGTAAAAAAGCTATGGAGTGAGGCCTAAAATCCAACCAGTGCAATGTCATTTTTTAAGCACAATATAACACATTGGGGCTTAGATCACTAGCATATGATCGTTACCTAGCTTATACTTCGTGAAAGACGTTCTACACAAATTTTGTTTTCAACATGCATGGAATCAACACACTTCTAGATAATATCCTTCACCGGCTCGACCATCCCCAAACTTATCTTGCAATGTGGTTTAAGTGATTAAAAATGTAGGTTGATATAAATTTTCAAACAACTCACAACCTCGTTCTACCAATTCAAAACTTTCTCCATCAATCAAAAATTCTCAAGATAACAATCATGACTATTATGCTCAAAGTGATTTGAAATCTCACATGGACAAGCAAAATTCTTGAAAAAGATTAGGCACAAATTGCATATTTGATTATGCATAGCTCATGAATCAATAACAATTTTAAACATTAAACAATATAAGTTGACAAGGCTTATCTAACTTGTTAAAGCGAAATCACGACAATCTAAGAACAATCACCCACAAACTTAAATTACACATTGTCTTTAATGTGTAAAAAAAAAAAGATAAAAGTGAAGAGGGGATGACGAAACTTCCTCGGTTAGACATTTGTGAAAGGGTACCAATGCTTGATTTGGACTTGTGATGCTCTTTATAAACTCGGGCAAGTGACCTTCTTGTATATCAATTTATCCCCAACCTTAGATTAGAACCATGGATAAAAAACGATGGTATCTAATCAAATAAAAACAAGAAAATGCATAAAAGTAAATAGAAGCATTAAAAATTAAAAAACTGGGTTGCCTCCCTACAAGCATTTTTTATAGTCTTTCTCAACTTTGACAATTAAATCATGGGCATCTAAAAAAAGCTTTAAATGTCTTGCACATTTTTCTTCTTTTGGCTTTACTCCACTCTTCATTTGTTCTCCAAAACTCAACATTGCCCCTTCCAATATAAAATGATTTGCCTATTCTACCCGATTCAACTTCAATTGTGTAGATTTCTACCTCCTCATCGGACTTAATCACAAAATCGATTTTCGGGTAATCAATGAAGTTAGAAGGTTCATCCTCATTAATTGCCACATCTACATTCGATTCATTTGTGATTAAATTACCATTTTCCTTGAGCTCTTTCTCAACAGTTGATATCTTCTCGAATTGAATGACCAGTCCACAATCGAACTCCATGAGCAATGACAAGTCTTTCCTATAAGCTCCTTCAAGTGGATTATACCCCCACATTTGAAATTCATCCCAATACATAAAATCTCCCATAAGCATGTCATCTTCATCCAACTTGGCAAGTTCATGATAATACTTTGCAAGTACATTATCATTCAATAGGAGATGACCATCTTCCACAAGTTTGATGTCCTCATCCCAATCGTCAAGAGCATAATCTCCTACATGTAACTTTCATCAGAATTATCAAGTTCTTGTTTTCGACACCTTAAGTATTGTCTAAACCAAAGAAATTTCGACTAGAATACTTTAGTGCATTAATACAAACATTGTCCAATAAAATGCATCGCTAATTTCACATATTGGATCTACTCCAAGCATATATCCTTAGTCCATGTATAGAATACTCATTGCAAAGATTTTGTTACTTTATCATCATTGGAATCGTGCATATATAACATAAAAGTATATGGGAAGAATACCAAAAACAAGAGAANTGAATCAATAACAATTTTAAACATTAAACAATATAAGTTGACAAGGCTTATCTAACTTGTTAAAGCGAAATCACGACAATCTAAGAACAATCACCCACAAACTTAAATTACACATTGTCTTTAATGTGTAAAAAAAAAAAGATAAAAGTGAAGAGGGGATGACGAAACTTCCTCGGTTAGACATTTGTGAAAGGGTACCAATGCTTGATTTGGACTTGTGATGCTCTTTATAAACTCGGGCAAGTGACCTTCTTGTATATCAATTTATCCCCAACCTTAGATTAGAACCATGGATAAAAAACGATGGTATCTAATCAAATAAAAACAAGAAAATGCATAAAAGTAAATAGAAGCATTAAAAATTAAAAAACTGGGTTGCCTCCCTACAAGCATTTTTTATAGTCTTTCTCAACTTTGACAATTAAATCATGGGCATCTAAAAAAAGCTTTAAATGTCTTGCACATTTTTCTTCTTTTGGCTTTACTCCACTCTTCATTTGTTCTCCAAAACTCAACATTGCCCCTTCCAATATAAAATGATTTGCCTATTCTACCCGATTCAACTTCAATTGTGTAGATTTCTACCTCCTCATCGGACTTAATCACAAAATCGATTTTCGGGTAATCAATGAAGTTAGAAGGTTCATCCTCATTAATTGCCACATCTACATTCGATTCATTTGTGATTAAATTACCATTTTCCTTGAGCTCTTTCTCAACAGTTGATATCTTCTCGAATTGAATGACCAGTCCACAATCGAACTCCATGAGCAATGACAAGTCTTTCCTATAAGCTCCTTCAAGTGGATTATACCCCCACATTTGAAATTCATCCCAATACATAAAATCTCCCATAAGCATGTCATCTTCATCCAACTTGGCAAGTTCATGATAATACTTTGCAAGTACATTATCATTCAATAGGAGATGACCATCTTCCACAAGTTTGATGTCCTCATCCCAATCGTCAAGAGCATAATCTCCTACATGTAACTTTCATCAGAATTATCAAGTTCTTGTTTTCGACACCTTAAGTATTGTCTAAACCAAAGAAATTTCGACTAGAATACTTTAGTGCATTAATACAAACATTGTCCAATAAAATGCATCGCTAATTTCACATATTGGATCTACTCCAAGCATATATCCTTAGTCCATGTATAGAATACTCATTGCAAAGATTTTGTTACTTTATCATCATTGGAATCGTGCATATATAACATAAAAGTATATGGGAAGAATACCAAAAACAAGAGAAATAAAAAATGTGGTGGTTAGCCAAATGATACAAAAAGATTAAAAAGACAAATAATAACAATAAAAATCAAATAAAAAATAAATTGTTAAAACTAAAATTAACTAAAAGTGGAAATCAAAGTAAAACTATTCCCCGACAATGACACCAAAGACTTATTTGCTATGAAGTGAAAATCACAAGTTCACGGGTCGTGTTCAATTAATAAAATGAACTTTTTGAGTTCGAGTTGTCGATCCCTCGATTGTTTACTTTCAATTACACACTCTAATCAATTTAATTCTAATAATGGAAAACACATAAATTAAGATTTTGATGTGAAAATAAGAAGAAAGAACGAAAACTCTACAAAATAAGAAAACATAACACTTGGGAATTTCGGAGGAAAAACGTGGTTGGGGTTTATGGTTTTTCTTAAATGTCGTCTAATTAATTTCACCACAAACTAATTAACAAATTACTCGTTTGCGATATTAGACCCGATTTTTCAAGTTTACCTAATTACCTATGTCGAACAAAATAACCCTAATTGATTGGTTTAACCTACTATATCTCTATGTTAATCAAAACCAAACAACCGCATTAAATCTTTGTGAAAATAGCTCAATGGGTCACCTAGGGTTAGAAGTATATCTCTATTCCCTACAAAAATCTATGTTTCTAGTACTTAGACTAAAATGCACAATCTTCTCTCGAACGATGTACAAATCACTAAACACAATTATCAATTGGCCATATAAATGAAAATACAATAATAACAATAGTAAAATCACATGACCATAAGTTAATTAATATCAAAGAGCAAATATTGAAATCAATTAAAGCAAGGTCAAGCTACTGCCATAAATCCAAATATAAATAATTTAGTACATTTCACATATATCACAACATAGGAGAGTATTCATAACATTCATTACAAATTGGAGAAAAAGTAGATTTAATGCAAGAGAAGAGATATAACCCCTTTTGGTTGATTTTTGAAGATGATAAAACCCTTGTTCTTGATTTTCCTCCAAAGTTTCTCCAACTCCTTGATTGATTCTCCTTGTTCTCTAGATTGTATCCCCAAAATTTCAAGAAAAATGTGGGGATAAAAAGAAAAGAAAAAATGAAAGGAAAAGAAAAATAAAATAAAATAAAAAAGGAAGATGTTCCCTCCCATGTTGCTGCTACCGTGTTTTAATATTAAAACCCTAAAAAAGTTGCAGCCAAGTCCTCAAAGTTTCAAAAAGTGAACAAAATGGTCCCCGATCTTTTTTTAATTAAGGTGTCACCTTTCTGCCCATGTTTCATTCCTTCTTTTTGTTTTGTTTTTCTTTCTTTTTTTGCACACAAGTCTTCTAACAGTTTTACATTAGGTCCCCTCAACTATGATCTTGTACATTTTTGTCCTCAAATATTTTTTCTCTGAAGCCTTCATAAATTGCAGCCCATGGTCCTTCAATTTTTGACTTGCGCACTTTGGTCCCTAACTTCATAATTTTGTACACTTTTGGTCTAGTTTCACTTCCTTTTTCCTCGTTCTCATTCCATGGGTGATTTTTGCCTACGAAAGCTGTAAATACACAATTGTAAATAGGAGTTCACTCAATTTAATCATCGATTAGCTTATTTGAGTATTAAATAAGTATGTAAAAATACACTTACCATAGCACAAGATTTTCGTCGTGGCATGTAAAGATGCAAGCAATACTCGCTCAGATGGACTTGGACGATACGTTGTTGGGATTTGACAAGATTTCCACAACTTGGAATCAGTAGGAAAAACAACGTTTGGATCGCAAGACCTTATCACAAATTTATCTTTATCTTTTGAATAGCATTCTTTAGGATGTTTTGAAGAAGAAGTCTACAGTGTGTTATGGTTAAAATTGGAACAATTGTACATGACAAATAGTCTTATTAGCAAATTGTACGTGAAGCTGCACCTTTATTCTCATCATAAGACAGAATGTATATCTTTTGAAGATCACCAGCTATGTTTAAGAAAATTGTCATTGATCTTAAATCCTTGAAGGTTAAATATGATAAAGAAAATTTGGGTTTGATTTTATTATGTTCGTTGTCCGCTTCATATACGTCATGATTTATGGTGCTCTTTATTCAAAGAAAAAGATGAAGCATCTCGTTCGAATTGAGGCTCATGGATATGACCTTATTGTTGATGGTGGTTCTGCAAGGGGCAAATTAAGGTCTAACTTCACCAATAGAATTTGTCATTACTGTAAGAAGAATGAGAAATTTTAAGGATTGCTATAAGTTGCAAATTGAAAAGAAAATGGCTGCTATTAATCAGAAGGGAATGTAATTAGTTATGTCGGGAGAAGCCAGCGTTGGAGAAATGTTTCAGAGATCTTTGGTGATTTCTGACGGCATTTCCAAACCTGAAGAGGGTTGGATTCGCTTTCACTTTTCATATGTATCCCAATTGAGATTCGTTTACAACATATGAAAAAGTTTTCAAATGTGTCATTGTGACCAATAATAATATATCTTATCGAATAGTTGGTTTAGGAAGGGTCAAAATTAAGTTGATTGATGGAAGTATCTGAACATTTGATGAAATGCGTCATGTTCCTGATTTGAAGAAAAATATTATTTCCTTAAGTACTCTCGACTTGAAAAGGTAAAAATTCATTGGTGAATGTGGAAGGTTTGTAGAGGTGCTCATATTGTTTTACAAGGATCAAAAAAGTCCCAATTGTATGTCATGCAAAGTTCTATAGAATCCTTGATGGATCAACACAGTTTAAGGACTCAGGTGGATTTGAGAGTTTAGTTCAGTACCACTAGAGTTTTGTTTAGGGTCTACTTTGATGAATACATTTTAGTCAAGTTTGAAATTTATGAATAATTTCACTTTACCATCATTACTTGCGATGCCATTGTATTCAATTACTAAAAAATTAAAAATAGATCCATTTTTTGAGAATATTCCTCCACATAAGTACAAAAATACTGAATGAGTAAACTAAAAAATTGGTATTGTTTGATTTTGTTGCTCATTATTCGAGCAACTTTGGTGTCCAAGGATGTTCTTGGAATTTTGATTACTCAGTTTTTTTTTAGTTTGAACCCATTTAGGTTTTGTGGTAGAGTGGAGAATATTTCCAAGTTGGAAAGTTTGATGAATAAGCTCGTTTCTTGTTTTTGTTGAAGAGTTGAAATTCATTCAATGCAGTAGAGTTTTGTCTCCAGGTGGAGAATATTTGAAGTTTACTCATTAGAGTGAAATTCGTGTCAATGTAGAGTTTGTTAGAATTAGGGTATGACCCGAATTCTATTTTAAAAATGATTGAGAATTTTAATTAATGTCAATGTGTTTTGAATCCTATTCGAAGTCTATTAGACAAATTCTAGTTGGAATTATATTTGAAAGCCCAATTAGGAGTTGAAATTTGTGTTGGAATTGAAGAGATCAAGATATGGACAAGGGAGGACTTTTTGGCACAATTATGCTCGTCGGTGCTTGACTGGAGCTCGAGCTCCCAAAACAAAGAACCTATCGCCCACCGATGCTAGCTTGATGAACAAGCACCATATTCATCCAGCCCGAGTTTGTTTTCACGTTTTGCATGTTTTGACCATTCATTTCTATTTATAACTCTACTTTTAGGGCTCAAAACATCCTCTATATATATTTAGCACTATTTTACATCGCAAATGTATGATATTGTAACAAGTAATATAGTGGACATTTGAGTTCGGATTATCGTTCCCACAAGGACTATACTTTAGAACTTAATCAAATTTTTTTAACTCCTATTTGGTGAAAGAAAACAAATAATTATATGTTGTTGTGAATTTTCTTTAAACACTTGAAAATTAATTAAAATGTACACAACGATTGATTGAGAATTGTAACATCCCAAAATCCATACATCTTGAGGTATTACAAAAATTTTAGTTTTCGCGGAAACAATAAAATAATATTTTTTAAATAAAAATAACTGGAAAATTTATTATAAAAACATAATCACAAATTAATAACTGTTTTAAACAAATAAAATTTGACTAATATAAATGAAAAATAAACTTAATATTTTATCTCTTCAATCACCCTTGGCAGTCCACTAGACTATCTCGTCACATCGCCAATCGACCCGAACGAGCATGTAAAATTTTGTAAGAGCATTTTTAAAAAAAACACCCAGTAAGATACGTGCAGTTTCATACGCAATTATATAACAATAACATAAACAATTCATACCACATTTTTCTTTATAGAGTATATCAGTGACCAAGCAAGATACCCATCATTTCTCATTTCTCATTTTGAATTACTGAAAGACTTCACATTTCATTAGGTCGAACCCGAATGTCCATTGGCAATTCATGTATAATTATTGAACATAAAAGCATAAGGAAACGAACTACTTGCACAAAAGTATCTTACATTGATTGATTAAACGAGCTTTTGATAATAAAAAATGTACTTAGAATTTACAACTGCTTTATACGAAAGCTACTGTGTAAAATTTTGTGGTAGTAAATTGTGAGATATTGGCACAATATTTATAGTTGAAAATTTTAGTGATTGAGTTATAGTGAAATTGTGATGGAAAATCATATTTATCACATTTGATAAAATTGAATTGCTAGTAAACAAATCACAAGGTGACATGTGTACAAAATACTTATCACAACGAAAAGGTGGTTGCAACTTGACTTTAAATAGAATTTTAAAAAACAAAAATAACAATTATCCATTCACGTGGCTATCCATCCCAATTAACTTTGATTTTAAAAAAATAAAAAAATAATAAATTACAATTTAAGGCAAAATCTTTCAACCTCGATAACTTGGGCCTGTCTTATCCAAATTGACTTTTTCTTGAGTTCAATTTACATGATTGAAAATGAGCTATCCAATGAGACCCATATTGATAGACTTTCTGTCGCTTTAACAATATCTAAAAAAATGTAGCCCAAATCGAAGTTAATACGTATATCACTTTTAAAAATATAATATATAGAACAAATAAATTTTTATTCTAAAATTTTTGGGGTGTTAAATGGAAGGATATTAGGGCCGAGCAATTTCACCTATTGATGACGTTTTAAGTCTTAATTAAAGATTCAAGAGTCTAATGTAGCGTTCCATCGAATTCTTCTATTGTATTCAATTTATCCATCTCGAATTTTCATTGAGCCTATTTAACTAATCCAATCCCACATTTCTATACAAATCTACCTTAGTTTAACTAAATATTAGTTCTAAGCATTCATATAATGATTGCAATATTAGTATAGATATCTCTGCACATTATACTAATAAACCAGATTTTACTATATGGTCTAGTTCTCAAATTCACCTCTCGATTTATAAAAGATTCACGAAATCATTAAATTAGTGATAAAGTAATTTAACACATTAAATTCATAGCAAAATCAATACATGCATGATAAAATAACAAGAATCTTGAATGAAAGAAATAAAAGGGTTTCAAGTTGATTACATTGTTCATCCTAATATAAGATTTAGCTACTCATAATGATGGAAGAAGAAAAACAAGAAGTTGTTATTGAATACATCCCCAGAATTAGAATAAAGATGTAGAAAAAGAAATCAATCTTGCACAAAGATCTTCTTCCTTTTATCAATGCTTTCAAACTTGAATTTCTTAATGTTTTTCTCCCTTCAATTACAATCTTTAATCTCTAGTTGTATTTATTTTTTTCTCAATGTGTAGAACTCCATAAAAGTGCCTTTTTTCTTCTATGTATACTTCTTTACACGTTTTTTGGAATCTTTCATGGGCTTTTCGCTGGCCAAATTAGTGTAACCCTAAAAAAAAGCGCAACACATAAGCTCTTGGAAGTAGTTCCTAGGAATCGCAATGCAACTCTGGGTAGCGCTAAGCGCTGCATCTCTGTTCACAACCTATTTCTTACAGCTCCTGGGAGCTGACTTGCTGTAAAAAGAATAAAACATTTCATTCTTGGTGCTTGGGCACTCCGAGTATGGCGCCTAGGCACCATTTTGCTATTTCGTTTCCTTGAATTTGGCTATTTTATTCATTTTAGCACCATACCTTTAAAATAACACTAACAAACGCATCATAAGCGTTCTATACTCATAAGATTTAACCCACAATCAATTTAAAAATGTATAAAAATCGTAAGTAAAAACACACTCGTCAAATACCCCCAATCTTAACGATTTTCTAGTCATCGAGCAAACACAAAGAAAGAGAAAATCAATAAGAGAAAAACACACAAACACAAACTTAGTCAAACAGCTTGCAATTTGGCTCAGTATTGAAAACATTATATCACCTTTATGATCGCCTTCAAAATCACAATTCAAGAGCCCAACCTCCACTTATCCAATGTAAAACATGTGTGTGTGTGTGAAGAATCAAGTGTAACGCCGTACATTTACAAATTGATTAAATTCTCCCACCCCAAAGATCAGTTATTTTCTCTCTTCACTTGTGAGATTCACACTACCCTAAACTTGTTTTCTTTCATTCTGTCACTAAAGTTTGTTTCACTTATCAATTACTTACTCCACTCTAATTTGGTTTCGTTCAACCGGCAACGTCAACAATTTATTCATGTGATGATTCTCCCAATTTATGAGTGCTTCACCAAACTATTTTATACTAAGTGATTCAGGCCCACTAGATATCTAAACCCCCAACAATGAATTATTATTTGCACACTTGCATCAACTCTTTTTTTGGCCCAAGATTGACCTTACCCATCTTTCTCTTCTTGACCCCTGTATCGAGCTTTTAGTCGGAAACTCTCCAGATTTTGAATGCCAAAGGGTACCAGGTTTCAAGATACCCCTACGGACTTATTAACTTGAGTAAAAAATGTGCCATCGTGGGCATAAGCTCAATAGTACAATGCTTATTTTTTATATAAAAAAAATTTATAGAGGTTAGATCCCTAGCATTTGGTCATCGCCTGGCTTATATTAGAAAGCCAAAGACACTTCACACAAATATTTTTCACATGCACAAAATTACCACAATCTTAAATCATTTCTTTCACAGGTTAGAACGCATCAAATTATTGTGTATACGATTAAATGATGTTGTGAATCAGGGGTTAAAAGAATAAGCACCAAGTCATCTATTTAGCATATGCAAAAGAATCTTCTTGTTTCTGTTTGGCACTATACTTAATTGTCGTACATCATCATTGTCACATTTCCACTGATAAGTAGAAAATTAAACTCAAGCACATGATTCATCCACCATCTACAAACTAATACAACCTCTCAAATTTATTCATCCTAACCGACAATGCTATCTAACTCACACAAGCAAGCGATATTTATGCTAAACAATATAGGCAAGTAATAGAGTTCTCCCAAACTTAAATTAAACATTGTCACCAATGTGAAATTTAAGGAAAAAAGAGAAAGACTTACCTAATAGAAGACATTAATTGTCTTCATCATCGTCGGTGTTTTATTGAGGTAGTCTGGATTTATAGCGTCATCAGGTAGTAGAAGAGGTTGAAGGAATGTCTGTCAACATATATCGAAGCCAAGACCGTGTTGAACTCATTTTTATAGTAGAACTACTCGTACATTATATTTTGCATCACATTCATCTGCAGTTGCATGACGTGAAGTTGAGCAGCAAGGTCAGTATTAAGGTCACCAGCTGAGGTTGGTCGATGTGATCGGGATGAACATTTTTCTGGCACAGAGGGTTGTGCACTAGTGGAGCCTGATCAACTCATGAATTTCCAAATCCTCTCCCATGTACTTATCAACTTGGGATACACAACCTCTTCAGATGGTTGTGTTATAGCTACACCTCTCAGATAAAGCTCAAAGATCAATGATGGGCACCCGAAACCACCTGTAGTCGACCCTTTCAAAGTATGTAGAATGTTGTTTGGATAACTTTCCAATATCAATTGACAGGAGTCTTTGAATAGCATAATTGAGGGTTGCACTCTCCCTGTGACCTCGCTTAAATTGCTATTAGGTAAGAGTTTGGTATAAATGAAATGATGTCAGGCCTTACACAACGAAGTCATACATGAGGCAGGGAAGTTAATCACATATCTCTCTGACTGTTTCCAAGAAGTTCTATGTTGGGCCAAAATTCGAATTATTTCGTCGGGATCAACTCTCTCTTCACGAAACCTAGAATACTCATCATCCTCAATATACGGCAAATTATAGAACATGTTGATTGAGGTTCTATCAAAAGGGATCCATTTATCCCACACAAACACTCGAAAGTCTGTGTTCCCTCACATTGGCATAAAATCCCCTAACAACTGGAATTAGTGCATGTCTTGGCTGTTTGGAAAATGCTTCCCATTTTCTTTATTCAATCTGCTCCATCATGTAATTTTCAAAGTCTCTTTTAGTTATATAGGTCTTTTGTACCACTAAGTTATAAATATATTTCGGCAACGTCGGTACTAGTGAATCTGCTCTTATCAAACGGGCTGTAAGAGGAGGCTGCAACCTTTGATCTCTTTTTAGGCTGCATTGTACATTTTGTTCTCCATTCTAGAATGTATTCAACCTTCCACAACTTGATGATTTGAATTTGACTATCCCGTTGAAGCTCTTATTCTCCCAACTTGAGATTTTCCAATAATATAGCTTCCTAAAAAGAAAGAAAAAA